>CAJNOI010000031.1:629533-681202 GCA_905250115.1 Adineta steineri
GTAGTATTTAACACAGAAGAACTTGTCGTTAGTGATGGATTCCAATACGAAGTAGTAGTATTATTTACCTCGGAAGAACTTGTCGTTAGTGATGGATTCCAATATGAAGTAGCAGTAGTATTTAACACAGAAGAACTTGTCGTTAGTGTTAGGGCCCAATATGAATTAGCAGCATTATTTAATACAGTAAAATTTGTCATTAATGTTAGGGTCCAATATGAAGTAGCAGTATTATTTAATATAGAAGAAATTGTCGTTACTGTTAGATTTCGATTTGAAGTAGCAGTATCATTTGATACAGAAGAACTTGCCGTTAGTGCTAGATTCCAATATGACGTAGTAGTATTATTTACCACAGAAGAGTTTGTTATTACTGTTGGATTCCAGTATGTAGTAGCAGTGTCGTTTAATACAGAAGTACTTTTTATTACTGTTATATTCCAATATAAAGTAGCAGTATCATTTAATACAGAAGAACTTGCCGTTATTTTTAGATTCCAATATGAAGTAGCAGTATTATTTAATATAAAAAAAATTGTCGTTGCTGTTACATTCCAATATATAGTAGCAGTATCATTTAATAGAGAAGAACTTCTCATTATTGTTGTATTCCAATGGAAAATATCTACATAGAAAGGCAGAAGTGATATTAGAAAGATAATATTGATTTCATCTTAATATTTTGGAAATATTGAACGTTACATAACTTTTAAATTGACTATATACGATTGATAATTGAACATATTTTTAATGAGAATCAGTAGATACTCAAGTTAGATTTCATTTGACTTGACAAGAGAACAGAATTTATTAAAGTTAAGATTTTCTCTAAATCAATCAATTCATTGCTTCTTTTTTGCTTTGAAGAAATTTCCGTAATAATAATTTTAATAGAATGAGTTATTCTATAGTTGACACCTGCTAAATTTCTTAAACTAATATATCCATAGTTTAAAAAAGTATGAAGTTGATTAGAGTCTATTTTAGTGATTGTACAAATCTTACTGACACATACTGTTAATGGATTGATTAGGTGTTGGTATGATGGAAGTAGTTGTTTCGGTTATGTTTGGAAAAGTTGAAGTATTTAATGGTAATCCAGCTAGAGATCAAAGAATATACTTGAGAGAGATATTCAATAAAAATAAAATATTCTTACTTGTCATAGTTTCTATACTATCATCGGTTGTTGTTTCGATTATGTTTGGAAAAAGTGAAGTATTTAATGGTAATTCAGCTAGAGGCCAAAGAATATACTTGAGAGAGATATTCAATAAAAATAAAATATTCTTACGTGTCATAATTTCTATATTATAATCGATTGTTGATGTGTCGTCTGGTGAAGCGCGTTTTACCCTTTGTCGATTTCTGGTATTATCAATTAATTTTTTATGTGGAGTTTGAGTATGTATATCAATATCATTATCATATGATTGTATAGTGATTATAAAAATATTCAAGATCAATAAAAACATAAGATAAGATTTTCTATTCATAATCATTATGAATAGTCTTTCTAAAGATCTATTATCAATGTAAAGAATTATTCCTGTTCCTTTTATATTGACTTCTGATATAAAAGAAAAAATAAATATATACAATTTGTTATAAAACTGAGTTAATAATCGATGTTACTTGACAATTCATACATATATGATAGAAAAGAAGTATAGTACAGAAAATTAAAGTATTTTTTTTCTTATTCGAATCTAAAGAAACAGTATTGACTTAAGTATTATTGCTATTAATTTCTATATTGGATCTAAGCTTTTACAAATTTGTATTTACCTATGCATGTATAAGTACGAATAAGTCGATATAGAACGGGAAGTGATATTTCAATACACAAAATAAATGTTTTGGTTTGTAATACTTATAATACTTAGTTTTATTTAACCTGATAAATAAAAGATGAATGATATAAAGTATAAAAAAGAAAATATTTTTTTATTGCAAAAATACATATGATCAATAAATAATAAAAATCTCTGAAATCATTAAAAATGAAGAAACATGAATATTTTATGATATTTCTTCCATTATACTACAATTAAGAAAGTACTTGAGACTATCACATAGCGATAAATATAAAATCAATAAAAAATTATATCATCCAAGTGTAAAAAGGAACTAAATCTCGATATTTCAAAATAAATATCTGCTAACTAGAGAAGTGTTGACTTACTATAATTTTCATTCGATATGTTCGAAATACAAATAAATTCATCTATTATTACTTATTACATCTTCAGATTCATCGTAAAAACATGATTTGCTATTTCTTACAATTCGTTTAGTATCTTTTATCAGCAGTTTCAAATAATTTTTCAAGTATAATTGATTGAAAACCAGATTTATGTATTAGCCTTTTCTTTTCCAATGGTATCTATAGGTACCATTCTTTTAAAAGTTTCGTTTTCTTAATCTAAAAGGAGTATATTAACTATTTTTTCTACCAAACTAAGGTACATCTATCGCAGATTTTATATCAATAATTAGAGCATTTCACTCTTCATAAGACTTTGTATTTGTGACTCAGACAAACGTACTACGTTATGATATGCGATGGAGCTGTACTATAAAAGAGTCTTAACGCATCATCCACACCCACCCAACTGAATAAATTATGGTTAATATATTTTCAGTGATGCATACTATTAAAATATGAGTATGTGTCTTCATTACATAAGTTAACACTCATAGAGACACTTAACTTGTTAATTGTTGAAAAAAAAGGATACTTGTATCATTAATTCATTAATGATAATTTTGTAATGACGAAGTGTTAGTATCAAGAAATACTCTACAAGCTTACATAAAGATGGATATATTAATGATAATAATTATTCATTCACACTATCAATCAAAATAGAACTCAAATATACTATCGAAAGAGAACACGAAAAGATTTAATATATTTCAAATTGGATAAAATGAGCGATATTCTGTAATTACAATGCAGCTTAGTAAAGTTTTAGTAAATAGTTATGTGCGTGAGTTTATAAAGGTAGATAATTCGTTGGGTGTATCACCGCTTACTGTCAGGTCCAATTTGTTATCACTGATGAAATCACCTGGTCTGATAAAACTTCGATGGTTGAGGATGGGTGTGGGTATTACATTTGCCTTTCATTCGCACCCACCCACACACACGTGCACACCCTTACCCACACGCATACTCACACTTAAGGCTCTGCTTTAGAGATGTGCCGGGTAAGCATTTTTCATACCCTTAGCCTAGCCTATGAAAATATGTCTTACCCTAACCCTACCCTACTAACTGAAATTTTTTAATCAAAGAATGAGTACGTATGATAAATAACTTCTTCCATTTTATTTCCAAATAATAATAACTTTTGAATATTCAATAGATTTTCTGAAATTTCTTAATAACAAAATATCGTTCACAGCATCTTCCTTTAAATTTTGTATTCTATTCTCTAAAATTCGACCACTAGCACCGAAAACTATTTCGCTGTTTTGTTGTGGTTAAAGTTCCATCTTTGAGTTGACGAATTACTTCTTTGTTTTTGTTTAATGTGAGCTCGAGGAGATTTTGTTGACATATTCATACAGGCAAAAATATTCAATTTTTCAAAAAAAATTTAGTATTATAAATAATGAATAGAAGAATTTTTGTGTGAGAAAGTATATAAACAAGGAATTATATTGTGATCTGTCTTTTGATTTGTTTTCCTTTTATGTAGTATATTTGTCCGTTTCTGTCTTACAGAAGATTAATATAAGCAAGAGAAAGATGCCGTTCTATAGTGATATATCTAGTTGAAAAACTTACCCTAACCCTACCGTTACCCTACAACTCTCTTACCCTAACCCTACCCTACCCTGCAGGGTGGGGTAGGGTAGGGTAGGGTAGGGTTACCCTGCACATCTCTACTCTGCTTCAATTGAAAGCGAGGGTTCATGTAACAGTTTTTCAATCTTAACTTGAAGAGCGAGAAAGATTTCCGACGACGGACGACGGCATAGCAAAGACGTGAGAAAATGAATATCTTTATAGTCTATATTTGAATTATCATCGGACAGCAATCTTTTAATAGATGGCGAATTAATATCAAACGAATCATCAAGCACCTCCTGATGATCAGGTAGAAGTTGACAGGCTGATTCATATACTTTCGAAGCAAGATTGAAGTTTCCATCAGATAGCCACTCTTCAATAGCGTCGATATAAATCCTAGCAATTTTCTCATCTAATACTTTTGTGTGCGTGCGCATCGAAAGATATAATGATTCGCACAAGTCTGAACCTTTGCTGAAATCAACTTCAGCCGTCCAATTCCCATTGACTGATAAATAATCGTCATCTATTTCCCTGCCAATCATTAGATGATAACTAGGTACCAGTTGCCGAATTGATTCATATATTGCAATAGCGTGGTGGAAGTTTTTGTCATGTATGCACTTTTGAATAGCTGATGTATAAATGCTAGCCATTTTTCCATCTAACTGTGAGCTATAGGTACCCATCAAATAACGTAACGACTTAGATATTTCTAAAGCTTCAGAGAAATCTCCTTCAGACATTCGCTTTTCAATGACCAACACATATATACTAGCCATCTCTTCATTAAATGCCACTTGATGAATAGGTATAGATCGGTGAAATGATTCACATATTTTTATAACTGTTTGAGAATTTGTTTCGAATATGAACTTTTCAATAACTGACTTGTAGATATAAGCTATTTTTCTGTCAGAAATTGTACTGTCTGTGATTCCGACTGTATTTGCTGATTCATATATTTTCACAGCATGATCGAAGTTTCTAGCAGATACGCACTTTTCGATTGCTGAACTGTATATACGAGTAGTTTCTTCAGATAACGTGATGTTACTAATCGACAGAAAACGGCGCGCTGAGTTGTATACATGTGAAGCTAGATGGAAAGCTCCGTTCGATATGTGCGTCTCAATGACTGATCGATAAACGTCTACCATTTTCTCGTCAAGCGGTACTTTGTTAGCTAGTAGTAGTCGGGGATTAATGTTGTGTTCACTAATAGCATGGTTGAAGCATGCTGTAAATACGCGCTCCTCAACTACTAACAATCCTAAGTCACACGTTGTATCATTAAACATGGTTTCAAAAACACGAGAAAGATCATCAGCTGCGTATGTTGTTTCCATCGATGTATTAAAATATCGTTTAGATAAATACTGTTTAAAGATATATTGATAAGTGTTAAATATTTTCTCGTCGAAGAATATTTTGCTTGCGGGTAAAAGGTGACCGGCTATCTGATATGTGCATATCGCTAACCGATTTTGATTCAACATAATTTCACGTTCACCAATTTCACAGTATAATCGTAATATCGATAGTGGACTACTTGATTCGTTTAATTCTTTAGCTCTGTTTCTGTCGTCTAATGCTAACTTGTCGTATTTCTCATTAATATCAGCTATGGTAGCAAGCTCGTTTATGTCAGTACTTTCCAATCTGATGCGCTTATTGAATGTATTTAACTTTTCGTCCCATTCAATGGTTTTAAAAAAAAGTTGTTGTTCTTTGTAGATGTCACTAATTTTCCGGCTAATGAGTGTAAGTATTTGATAGTTCTTGGAATCATTCGCCTCGGCAAATGCAAAGACTTTTTCATAGCTACTGACTAATAGAATTCTTAGCTTTTCCATATACATTTCGGCTAAATGATCGTATAATTGAAGAAAGATGTTATTGTCAGTTGGAAATTTTGATTGCAAGATATGCAATAATGTTATATATCTGTTTTCTGCTATGTTTAATATCCATATTGGTTCAGCAGCTTTCAGCAGTCTAAACAATATCACAGGATCAAATGGTTCACATTTGATGTAACATTCAAATGCTTTCGAATATTCTCGCTGTCTCTCGTATATTAAATATATATGCTGATATAGTGATTTTAAAAGATGGTGTTCACTAGGTATGCATCCAAGAGCAAGTTCGAATGCTTTATCACAATCCTTGTCCAGATAATTGTTAGTGTTATACGTCTTTTTGTCATTTAATTGAAGTATTATATGCCAGTATGTTCCCACCTGCTCAACCGAAATAATAACAAATGAAGTAGTTAGTGGAAATAATATTTCATTTTCATGTTTAAAATTCGATAAATTACAGACATTAGCATAAAGATTCGACTCTACTGAACAATTCACTTTTATCTCGATCATTACAGATTCAAGTGGAGAACTATTTGAGTTTTGTTCACAATACAGTAAAGCTATTTCCGACGCGGTAGTAGTTGATAAGAATCCTTTAAATAATATTTTGCACCCAACTCGCTGTTTTAGCAAGTGTAACTCGTGCAAAGACATCAGTTGGCCACGATAAACTGAGAACTCATCTTCATGCTGTGTCTCATTTGTAATAGTAGTCTGTATACATCCATACTTCTGACAATAAGAACGTCTATTGACAAGATACAAATAACGATCTTTTTCATATAAGATGAGTAATTGTTTGTATAAATCAACAATGTAAAATCGAAATTTTAATATGACATCAATATTTTCTGTTCGCAATGCTTTATTTACTAATCGATAGACAAAAGAGTCTTTCGTGTACCACAACACTGCGTCATCGAATTTATATGTTGTCTCAAATTGATCAATTTTACGGAGTTCGATTTTGTTACCTTGATAATATTTCCTACATTCTTGTATTAGCTCATCTCTCTCATATTTTGTATGTGGTATTTCGGTTAATATTTCAAGTAGTAACTGATAGAAACGAAATGTGGAATTATCGTCACTAGACCAGTCTTCTATGGATGTTTCATCGTCTTCTTTAAATATACACGTGCTTACAATGTTAAAAATGGTTAGGTAACTGCCTTTACTATCGTGCCTTAGTTTCATTAATAATGGATCAATGTCAACGAATACTCCACGTATTTTAGAATAGTTTGAAGCCCATCGAACATGTTTATCGTACTCTGCACAGAAAACATAGATACAGATGATTTGTGGTAGTTTGTGTATAAGTCGAGTAATCTCTTCGCCGAATTCACCTGATGTAATTAAGAAAACCTTTTCAGTTGTGACTGTTGAAATATATTTAATGCATTCCTCTATATTTGTACAAATCGTCAGGTAATCAATAATTCCACGAAATGCTGTAATTGTCTTTGCACAATAACTATCTCTGGTACCCAACGTGACGTCAAGCCAAACAAGAGCAAGTTCTTCAAGGTTATCGGATGAATTAAAAGACGATAGAACGGTTTCAGAAGCAAAAGATCGTGAGGATCTTATTAATGCCATAACATGTTAACCAAAAATGTAGTGTATTGAGGATTAGGTTCGTTTATAAATTAGTTCTCGATTTGTTGATAATGAGAGTAAGCCTAGGTAAAAAAATCAATGATTGTATTATATAATTTAATTAGTGAACATAAACTGAAATACGATTGATTACTATGAAAGGTCAAACATGTATCTAGAACGTACATCTCAAAAAGTTCGATCGTTTTTTTGTTTCTACCAAATAATATAAGGTACTCGCAACTCCAAGTACAAGTAAAATTTTGTTGTTGTTTCCCTCATACATGACTCTACAAAAATTGATCAGCTGGTTAATAAAAAAGTTATTTTGGGCTTTTGTGAATATCTTTTTCAGATCTTCAAATCTATATGACGTTCTCTAAGGATTTCTTAGAATTTCATTTAAATGTTGCGAAATAGAGTGTGAATGTCGATGTAATCAGTATAACACACATCCACACCTTGATATTTTCTAATGAATGAAATAAACCATTCATTTAAGGATGAATGCGGGCGTGGTTGCAGATATGTGCATACTGTGCCTGTGATACCTACAACCTTTTTTTCACTTTTTAACCATGAAAAGTAGATTTTCAGGTCTACAAGTAGTCTCAATAGATAAAGGATATCAATATCTATATTTATATAGCCGCAAAAAAACGCAAATTGTTTTTCGTGAAAAGGAGGGGAGCTCCTTTTAGACGAGAAACATTTTCAGATTACTTACTCTTCAAATCTTAGTCGGCAGTAGTTTTGAAATGAAAGAATGTAACTTACAAGAGTCACACCACTTTTATACGGCTGTCTGTTGAAAAAAATTTCAATGAATTATTCACGGTGAGTTAATATTTGCCTTTGTCTGTTGTTAATATATCAATGCCAAATAATGAGAAATTTTATACATCAATAACAAAAGAAAAGAGAAAAATGTCTACGACGCATTATAACTCTCAGCTTCTTATCTTTACAAACGTTTGAGATTTTTGTTGTTGTTATTGCCGCTAAGGATAACGTTTATGAATTTAAAGAAAAAACGTAAATGAATATGAATTTAGTAATAAATAGACGTCTCTGACAAGGATAGATGAAAGTAGTTATCAGTAAGCGATGGATCTTTCTTGTTTCGTTTTTAAGTGAACTTTTCTTAGAGATAGAATAAATACAAGGTCGATGTTTTTGTGTGACAGGGAAAGGATTTTTTCTATTGGAAGGATATATATATATATATATATGTAAAGAAGAATGCCTGTGTGTCTACCAGTCTGTTCTTCATGCATTTGGTCTTTGAAAGAGCTAGTGTCACCAAACTACCAATGGGATACCCTTCGATTCGTGGAAGGTCAACGACTACTTTATACCGAAAAAAACTCGATCTTCCGGCTGCAAAAGGTCGGACTGCATTCCAGATCAATGAGATTGCAGCATTCAATAGTATAGGAGGAGTATTTAATAATACTCCGTGATAAAACAGATGACAAACCACCGCAGGCTCGCGAGACCAGTAGCTCCGAGTGTGGGAAAGAGAGTGAGTGAGTTTGAGTGTGGGTTTGGATGTCGATGAAGGGTGTGGATGTGTGCGTACTGTATCTTTGATACCCACACCCACTCGCACACATACCCTCTAAATACATTCACAGTGTCAGATGCATTTAGAATTCCTGTCACGATGTTATATTTTACTGTTCTTTAACTGTTTGATAGATGAATTGTAAAATTTTCTATTCTTCATATAAGTTGTTTTTATTCTCTGCATTTGACTGCTATTCAGTAATAAAAGAAAAAATATCTTGATATTGGAGAACATAAGCAAATATTTAATCTGAATATGCATTTGTCAAGTTGGAAGAAACGTTGTATTTTCGAATGACGTTAGTGATATACATTACAGCGTGGAACATGATAAGTTGCTAATAATACTTGTTCTTTTTCGTCTTCAAGTTTTATTTTTTATTTTTCCTGTCTGTAAGGCAATATTCCTCCCAAGACTTTTACGTGAATGTACAATTTTTATAATTATTTAAATAATGAAATACTTGGGTTTTTGCGAAAACTAAGATATTTCATCGTCAGGGTATGGGTATGAGTGTGGGTAGTGGACGGATATGGGTGGGTGTAGGTGTAGATCTAGGTGTGAACGTGAGTATTGTATTTTTTTCATTTCGCACTCACACCCACCCACACCCACACCCACACCCACACCCATCCACACCCACACCCACCCTCACCCTGCAAATAGATGTTCTTTATTCACAAACATAAAACAATCAATGTAATATTGCTTGTCCTTTCTATCTTTTGTTCTTATACATGTTCTCATTTGATTTATATTGACTGAGTAAGAAGGGAGTATTGTGTTCTTTCTTTGTTCTTAATTCCATAAAGTCGACGAACTCTGTCGATTTCTTTGCCTTTTCATGTTACAATATCTTGTATTTTCGTCAATAAAAAAAACTCATTTTCTGATCATTTCCATTTCATTTATTTAACTGTTTTGTTATTAAAGAAATTAATCTTGTAATGAGTAATGCAGAATGTGAGTGACAGGTGCCAACAAGTATTTTTGCGGCACAATTGAAGAAATTATGGTTAATATATTTTCAATGATGAATACTATTAAAATATGAATATGTGTCTTCATTAGATAAGATAACAATCATAGAGACACTTTACTTGTTAGTTATTGAAAAAAGTGGATTCTTGTATTATCAACTAGATTACATCTTAATGCAAGACTATATTTTATTCTTGTTGAACAAAAACTTTTACAAACAAAAGTAACAAGTTAGAAATTTGGTTAAGAAATTTCTGTATGGCATTGATAACAAAACTGAGAATGCTTCACGTTTATTAAATACCTTCTTCACGAGCTTGTCTAATTAGTGCTAAAGCAGTTTCAAGTTCACTCCAAGCTTCTGCTGAACCACCTTTATCCGGATGACATATCAGTGCTAGGCGACGGTACGCAGAATTAATTTCACCATTTGAACTAGATTGTGTAAGACCAAGTGTTTTGTAGGCATTTTCCAATGCAACAGTTTTCGGTAAATCAAAGAATTTACAAGTTAAACGTTCAGATATCTTACCAATCACTGCAGATCCAACTAAACCACCCACAAATCCACCTATAAAAGTTCCTACCAATGGGCAAATAGCAGTACCCACAAGAGCGCCACCATAGGTACCTAACAAAGTACCGAACAATGCTGCAGTAGCATCGGTAATTCCTTTCACACATCGTTTACCAGATACTTCACCTTTCCACCACAAATAAATATTTTTCACTGCACTGTATACCAATGTTCCTGCATCAATTACCACTTTTACGACGGTTCCAGCAACGCCCCCAAGCATTGCTATTTCCCAACGGCTAAACTTTGGGAGAGCTTTAACAAAAGCAAGAGCAACTGTCTTTCCATCCATTTCTATTCGTACAGAAAAAGAAAAACAGTTTTAAAAACTTGAACAAAACCTGAAAGAATTGTAGCCGAAGATGATTTTCTTCTGCTAAAGCCCAACTCAGAATAGTGTTCATACTAGTCTTTTCTCTATTTCTGAAACACATAGTTAACGGACGAGCTATAAAGAATGACGATTTTTTAGATTTTGAATAACTCTGTCATTTTCCATTGGATCCTAACAAATTGTTTTAAAGATGCGACACGTCAAGCTCTAGTAGAATACGTACAAACAAGTTTTTCAAAGTGTTTCAAACAGAATCATAAAGAAATGTATATATGTATATAGAGACAACTTTCTTATCCCATTATCTTTTCACAGTCAATAATGTATCTGCACTGAAATACGAACTAGTCTACATGCATTTCTCAGGAAGAACATCGGTGATATTTTTGTGTCAAATTATTTCTTAATTCGAATTTTCCAAAATTTAAATTTAATTAAATATAAATAAGAACGCATTCTTCTAATTTTATCAACATATGTAGAGCAATCACTTGTAAATCGACATTGAACATCTATGTTTTAGTTACTGAAGGGCGTTAACTTAAGAGTCAAGCTAATGCGATTCAGATCCTAAATACAAATATAAAATCGATAATTAACAAGAAAGAAGCGACTGATTCGGTCGAAATTCCATCCGCTCAAGACTCTAACACTTCTTTTACATTATGCTTCGTAGATGAGTACAATTCTGAACAGATGTACTTTAATGGTGATACCAACAAAATTGAATTTCATGTTTATGTTAGGACTGATTTATGTGTAGGGTAACTTCATTAGAACCTATTACTGGTGTTCATTTCGTGAAAAATCAAGTAAATTTTTATTTTCAAGAAAACAATAACTATGATATCAAAATATTATAATACAAAGTGAATGAGACCACTTGAGAATAGAAAAATATGGTTGATATCCTCATAACTATCAAAGCCTTATGAATAGACTATAATTTCAAAGGAAATAAATTTACTTGCTGTAGTCGTGCGAAAAATGATGTAATCACGAATAGAAGAGCAGTGTAATGGAGTAGTTGTAAGTGAACAAGTAAGGTATTTGTTGGATATTCCTTCACTTATATATATGATCATATAGTATTTTTTTTCTTTTCCTTCATATATGATCACACGGAATTTTCTCTTTTCTTTGACATATATGTTCGTATGGGATTTTTCCTTTCGTTATCTTAACCCCTTTAGCGTTAATTTGTTTTTTGTAGCTAACTAGTAAAATTTGTAAAAAATAGCTTTTTAAACTCATAGATATTAAAAGATAGTCAAAACTTTTGAAGACATATGTTTTATTGTTATGTATAGAAAAAAGAAGTAATAAGGCCAAAATTTATTCTATATGCGCAATTTTTCACATTGGAAACAATCCTTATCAATTATGTGATATAATTTTGATATCTTTTTTCTTTCCTCTTGTACGTGTTACTTATATAGAGGCATGTGGCACATACCTATTCTGTTCTTGTTTCGTACTATTTTATTCTCTCCTTTTTCATTGAAACTATTCGTTTTCATCTTATGTGTCGTAGCTAGTCAGATTCCTAATAAACTAAACTCATGTTCACCATCGACTAAAAAATTACTTATATATATGTAAATATTTGTGTGCTTCCACATATTGCGATTGACTAAAGAAGGAGTTGCAACTAACCTAAAAATGCAAGCTTAATAGAGCAGCAACACTCAATAGGTGGGGTGTGGGTGTCCCTTGTTGATCTAAAGAGAACACTCACACCCACACCCTATTCAATGGAATATTGTACTTTGTTTTGAACTGTATCACACTTTGAAAAACTTCTAACCAAGAATATAGCAAAAAAATCCCCGCTGCTAAAGGGATTAAAAATACTATAAATACTTATATAAATCAATCAAGAGATATTTATTTTTATCGTTTAAGAGTCAGATTTATTAATTTTATTGAAAATCGTTTGATGATTTTTTCTATTCACTTTTTGATTTGAATAAAATATTGCATTAATAATTAATACCCATACACCTTCAAGTCCAATAAAAAAAGCAAAAATCCATTGAAGAACTATTGTTGATGATCGATTATTTTCTGTAATTATTATATTTAAAAATGGTCCAACTATCCAAGCAATACCTAATGATATACATAATGAAAGCCATATCATTACAGAAATAATCATTCGTTTTTCATTTGTTTGTGCTGTTTTAGGACCACATATAAATTGAAATAAACGTACTGTAATTGCAATAATAATTAAAAAATTCAAACCAATAAATATAAGAAATGGAATAGAAATATATGGAAAAATAACTTTTGAATCAAACCAACATATACCATCATATTGTAGAAATAAATTTGATGATTGATTTACGATAACTATTGTTGGAATAAGAGCAATCAGAATAATCAGAATAAAACTTGTATAAATTAATTTATTTGATATCGATGTATATTGAATGAAAATAAAATGAAAAAATATTGTTATAAAATAACAAACACCAAGTAAAGTTTTACTTGCAAATGTTAATATAAGAAAAAAATACATTGTCATCGATAAATTTTCTTGAGATTTTGAACATTTATCATTCGCTTGTAATGTTCTATCCGATAATTGATAACCACGAATTAAAATAACAGTTAATAATATAAATAAAATCATTGAATTTATTAGTGAAAATATATTTACTATCGATAGAATACGAAATGATGTTACTTGACGATGTATTGAAAGAATTATTGATATACAAAAACATACTATCGAAAGGCTAGCAATGATTATTGAAGGTATATAAGCTTCATAAATAGGCCAATCTGGTATAAATATTAAAGCAAATGATGTTGTATGATTACAAATACAAGTATGTTGATTTGGTTTAACACCTTTCGAATAAGAACAACCAGTATTATTCCAATGATCTGTTTGCCAGAATTCACATGAATATCTTCCATATAAATCTTTAACATGTGTAAATGTCATAGTGATAGAATATGGAAATGGTTTAGGTAAATGTATACCAACAATAGGTGAAACAATAATTTTATGTTGATCGTTTTGTGCATAAGAAAAAAGTGATGATGGAAGATAATAAATTATATAAATATCTATTTCAGATAAATTTTCAATTGAATTTTGATGAATTGTAATACTAGTGGTTACATTTTCAATCGTTTGATTTTTTGAATAAGTAAAAGATGAATTTATTAGTTTGGTTTGAGAATAGGAATAAGTTGAGCTTTTTTTTGGTAGACTTAATATAGCAATTGAATTATTAGTGATTTCTACTGGAATCTTAATTGATTCAAGAAGATTTTCAATGATTGTAGTTATATTTTGTAAATCAGTTCGAAGCAGTGGAGTAATTAATTGAGAAATATTTAATTCATATAATTTCTTATCAAATCGATCGATACGATCAACAAATTTAACTATCATTGTTTCATTTGTTAAGTTCATTGATATTAACTTTAAAATAAAAATGAATAATTTCTTTCTACTTATATCGCTAAACATACTTCTTTATACATTATCGATGATATACTTTCCAAAGTAGAACAATTCAATGGAAAATCCTAGAAAAATAGATATCAGTTAAATTATTACTGTCCGTTTCAAAAAAAAGGCGGGTGAGTATTTTTCGAATATTTTGTGATAGGAACAAGATAGAGAGCTGCGGTTTTCGCCGTTAGAGAGAACAGATGAAGATGCATCAAAATCTATCTGGAAACATTTCTCTAACTACTTCCCAAAGACTGTTATAGGAAACTCTTAAACAAACAGTATGTCTCGCATTTTCGCGAGTGTTCTAGAATCGCCAGATCAAGAACTACAAAACTGTGTGAAGGTTTTACTCATGACTACTACTAAATCAATCTTTCACTGATGAAAAAACACTTTGGTAATTCAATTTTCGTGCAAAAAATAGAAGTTTCTGTGATGTTTTGATGAAAAATCGTATTTTTCTCGTGTGAAAAAAGGTAGTCTTTTCAGATGTGTTTTGATGCATCTTCATCTACTCTTTCTGAGGGTGAAAATCGCAGCTCTCTATCTTGTTTCTATCACAAAATATTCGAAAAATACCCACCCGCCTTTTTTTTGAAATAGACAGTAATATAATTTACATACCGTATCTAATTCCCAATCTTTAATTTGACAAAGCTTTACAGATTCACTATTGAATGAAGATTGACATTGACATTTTTTGTCGTAATCAATAACATGTTCAAATGGACAATTCCATGATGACAGATTCTTATTTGAATCAATTGATATCATATATTTTTGTAAATGATAATATTTACATGAACAATTCCAATTTAATAAATTTGGATTCATTTCATGTATTTTTTGTATTGTTTTCATTAAATATTGAGTATACATTGAATTTATCTCACCACAACGATTATACATTTCAAAAATACCATCATCGAAATCAATTTTTGTTCCCGTATTATTAAAGAATATTTTCGTAGTAATCTCGGATTGATAATTTGAAAGATCAACATTTTTTTCATTAGTAAAATGAGTAATTCGATTATTTGAATAATCGATCAAATCTTTTATTTGAATTAACCATAATTCAAATGTTGTTAAGCTATTCGACGAAACATCAAATATTTCTATATTTGATATATTATAAAACATGTTATTCGGTATAGAACTAATCTTATTTTGTGAGAGATTAATTGATTTAAGACTAATCATTTCTGAAATCCATGAAATTGGTATTTCATCAATAAAATTATTATGTAAATCAAGAGTTTGTAATTGAGATAAACAGCGAAAAAAGAAATGAAATGAAACATCATTTATATGATTATTTGATAAATCTAAATGCTTAATTTAGCAGAAAAAAAGGAAATGATAGAATTATAAATATTTATTTATTAATATTTACTTTAAGTTGTTTGAAACGACAAATATTAATCGGAATCGATGTTAATGGTCCCCGACCTCCAATTCCAACAACTTGAACTTTTTCAATAGTTTCCAAATAAGCATCATCAAGACTATAAACATCTATATCTTCCATAAGTACGCCATTAGGACAAGTAAATGTCATAGTAACACCGGATGGATTTATTATGCATTGAGCATATAATTCAACTAAATTGATCAAAAGTACATTTCGAATATTTACGACCATGAATTTTAGGTATTAACTGAGCTTATTTTCTTACAAGGAAAAATATAGGATTAATTTGATTTTTAATATGTTTGCTTTAAACAATCATTCAACTTGTCCAAAAAAATGATTTTTAAGACATTTTATATTTACCATAATTTTAGAAAACTTTGACCTTTCCGGTACTATAACCTAATCATTAAATCTTACCTGTCATAATAAATATTGTAATTATTTGGAACAGACATACTTGTTTGACGCTCATTTTTATCAAAGCAAATGATATGAATTATATTTTTTTTTCAATACTTTTATACTGATATTATGAATCATATGTTATTTGATACCATCCTTTTCGTAAATCTCTTTAAGTAAAATAAAACAACAATCTACAAGTCAATATTGTTTTTTTATACATGTCTTTTATTAAACATTCGTTTTAATTCTTCTCTAAACATACTTGACGTAGTGAGACATACAAAAAAAGGTGTTGAACAAGATAAATATTCAAGACAGTCAATAATAACTTCCGCTAATTGTAAATTCACTAATTTTGATGAGCCATATTTATGACGATCACGCATAACTTTATCATGTCTTTCAATAACTTTAAATATTTTATAAGGTGCTGTACTGAGTACAAATACAAATGATATACAACCAAGTGCAAATGTTAAATGAAGACGACGACGTTTAGCACCAGTAAATGTTAAAATACCGGTTGTAGTTCGATTTGATTCCTTATTTTGTACTGGTGTTAAACATATAAATCTTGTTATTGTACTCCAACATCGTGTTCGTATATGTAATACTTCTCTTAAAATTTTTGAATTAAAATAAACGATTAGAAAAAATGGTATACATGTTATAAAAACAACATCAATCAATGATTGTCCATAAGCCATATATAGTGTAAAATGTTTTGCTCGAATTTGAACAGAACATTTTGTTACAGTACGATTTTTACTGATCACTGAATATCCATATAATGAAGATAAAAATGATGAATTTTTTAATATAACCGAAAGAAATGCAAGTATTAATAAATAATATATATAATATTTTTTACGCCAATGTGAATAATATCTATGATGTACACAACATATAAAACGATCAGTTGTTAAACCTAATTGTATATATGCTGACATATCCAAAAATGAATAACGTATAAATTTATATAAACGACATGCTATCGGTGTTGAATAAATACGTATGGATGGTTTCATATAAATTCTTAATAGAACATCAATTATAAATAAATATAATAAAATTGAATCATTTATACATAATAAACGTAAAAATATTGATGATGTACGTGTTAAACGTTTTTGAAATTTTGGTCGACAAAAAACAAGAAAACAAAGTATATTACCAATTGTTGCTAATGGTAAAATAATTAATGGAAATATACTATTCGTTAAATGAATAATATGTTCTATACGTTTGTCTGCTAATGAAAGATTCATTCTTATGTATGAGCTAGTTATTGGAATGATGCCATTACCATAAATGAGAGCAAATATTTGATTGTGCTTATATACTGAACTTGTTTTTTTTCCACTACATTCATTTCCTTGATTTCTCCATTAATAAATATATAGAGAGAGAAAGTAATAATACACTGTAGGGGGACACATTGCAATTAACAAAAACATTTCCGAATGAGATAAATATTCTTGTTAGTTTTACGCACATACATCTAGTAGAAATGTTCATTCACATATATGTGTTTTTTTATTGTAGACATATTGTATGTTTACTTGTTTTTCTTCTTCTTTTTTTATGACAACTACGATAATATTTGATCGATAAGAAGAAAAAAAATGAATAGATGATGGAGGAGCAAGTAAATCAGGTCAATATTGATCGATAAAAATGAACGTACTAATGTATTACTATACATTAATTGTATCGAAGTGATGAAGACAAAAGACAATTTTACTTTTTTAATTCATCTGTTTTGTTCGTTCAACAAGATCGATGATGTATCAAAAGATAAAAGGGAGGAGATATTCTATTTTCTCAATGTCATAGATATATCGATAATATAAGTTTACGCTAGACTGCAACAAACAAGATGAACACTATCATCGTTTTATTTATGACATGTATTTATACTAATAATCAATAAATCGATGAGCACATATTCAGACAAGGTTAGTTCAAATATAAAGTCATAAAAAGATACTATTATGATTTTATTTCATAACAATTAATACTAATAATACAAACATATAGTTTCAATGTCAATGATTACATTATCAATCGTTTTGTATTACTCGTATAATGATAATAGGTCGTCTCATATGATACAAATAAGACAGGAAAAGAAAAGATACTATCAGAAACATTTGAATACACACTTGTTTTCAACCTTGATAACAATCGATTTTTTTTCTCTTCTCTTACTGTTTGTTGTTCATATGAAATATCATTTTAATATATTATTTATACACATATATCTATATAACCTTCATAATGTCTTTTTTCTTCTTTGTCAGAATAGATAACTATAAATAAAATTTTTCTTTTATCATCAATATACATCAATAAATTGTACTGCATAATCGTTACGATCAACTATATATATAGATAGACACATATACATAATTATGTCGAAAAAATACGCTTCGTGGGCGATAAATCAACCTTCATCAGCATTCATTACAGATTTTACAATGATGAAGTCACAAAAAATGAAAGAAGAACAGCACGATCATGGTAAGTTTTTGATTTAATTTAAACGTTCTTTAATTTCTATATGATTTCTTTAGTTAATAATTATCGTACTATTGAACCTAGTCCACATATGTATTTAAACGTTGATGAACGATCACGACCATCGGTAAGTGAATAATCATTGATTCAGTGTCATATGTATATGCTTTTGCTCTAACACATTTAATGCTTTTATATGAACAGACAAGATTTAACACTCCGTCTGTTGAACCAGCTATGATTTCATATCAAAGTGCATCATATTTTTCTGTAAGCTTTATCGTTACATTGAGAGAGAAAAAAAACAATTTCTTAATCATATCTTGCTTTAGGCACCTACCGAAAGTCCACCTCCATTAATAGAAGAACAAAATAAATTATGGCCTATTGAAAAATTATCTAAAGATTCATCGACAACTGAAATTGTAACATCAGCACAAAAACGAAATCATAAACATAAACATCATCGTCATCATCATCACCATCATAATACTACTACTACTAGTGGAAAACGTCATTGTTATCACCATCATCATCATCAGAATCGTCACCGTCGAGTTAAAAGTATAGGACAACAAGCAAGCGATCAATCTTCATCTAAAATTATAATTGCAAATTCAAAAAAGATCGATCAAAAACAACAACCAATTATCGTTTATCGTGAAATATCAAATGATAAAGATTTTATATACGATACAAATCCTTTAGCTAAAGTTTCATATGAAACTGATAATAAAGCAGCATCAATTAATGAACAACAATCGCCTTTAGTTGTTTATGGTGATAATAATATGCAACATTCGTTAGTAAATGATCAGATGTCTCAACCAGTTTTTGTTAGTTCAGATCAGAAAAAAGTAAGTTAATAAAAAAAACAAAAATTTCTTGTTAAGCATAATATTCATATCTGAATATCGACCTCTTTTAATCAATTTATTACTTATCCGATAGAAAACAAGTAAAGGAAATATTCCTCTACAATCTGTTGAGAATAAAATAGTATCTCAACGAGCAGCATCTACAGATGAAACTCAAGTTAGTAATTATCCTCCAGTGATGTATACTCAATCAACTCCATCAATTACTAGTCCTTGTGGTGTTCAACAAGTGGAACGAATATATTATGAGGATAGTTGTTGTGGTCCATCATCATCAATAAGCAATTGTGCATCAAATTCTTGTGTATGAAAATAAGAACAGCTATATTAAAGATTTAACCATTTTCTACTTATGCTTACTTAAATATTTTTTAAATTTATTCATAATTTTCATAGTCTTTTTTTATGTTTATTTAGATACTTCAACAATCAAATTCATGTGGTTGTATGTCTCAACAACCACAACAACAAATACTCTTATGTACTGAAACAAATTCACCAGAAGAATATATCTATACAACATGCAATAACAATTATATTCAAGATTCATGTTCACAACAACAACAACAACAATATATATGTGTAGATAGTACACCATCAACAATTATCAATCAAATGCCTGCTTTTAGTCCTGTAACAACCAATGCATGTAGATCGCCTCAAACTTATATATGTGTACCACAAACATCATGTCAACAGTCACCTAATATTATTATTCAACCACAACCTCAAATTCAATCCCAACCATTACAAATTATTCAAAGTCCACAAACATCACCACCAGGACAATATCTTCGAATAACTTCCGCTACTCCACAAATTATTGAAACTATTCAATCACCAGGTTTTCAAACTGCTCAACCACAAATTATACAAGGTATGCAACCTCAGATTATGCAGGGTATTCAACCACAGATCATACAAGGTATGCAATCACAAATTATACAGGGCATTCAACCACAGATCATACAAGGTATTCAACCCCAAATTGTACAAAGTATTCAAGGTATGACTTTATTTTATATAAATTCATTCAAATAAAAACTAAACATTTTCAGCTGCACCACAAGCTCTTTCAGGTAAAAACTAATCAAAATTTTCATTTTGGTAATGGTATTTTGCTAGAATACTAATCTTAACATTTCCATATCTTTCTAATTTGTCTCGTTATCTAATTGTGAGTAAAATTTAGAGATTTGTTTTTATAAATTTATATCTATATTCTTGTTTATATCAGTTAGTCCACAAATGCTTTATCAACGTCCATATGATCCTATTGTTTTACCAACTCAAAATCAACAATTTGCTGTTACAAATACTCCTCTTGTAGCAATGAGTCAACCATCTTATGCACCAGCACGACAAATACCAACGGGACCGCGCATGTTTCAACACGCTCTTGCTAATGTAAGATTATCTATTAAATGAATATATTTAATTAAATAAATTTATGAAATTTTAGACTGTAGCCGGTCGAACTGGTGTACCTCTTCCATTCATGCAATCACCCATGGGTGGTCAATCTCGTGGTGCACCATTAATTCCCACTGGACGGTAAATTTTTTCTTTCTAATTTAAGCTTCTATATGTATATGCTGACGCTTTTATTGCTTATTTATGCCAGAAAAAAACAAAATTTTCTTATTTTGACACATCTAGTAGTTCGTTTAAGAAGAAATTTAATATTGAGGGATCGTATTAAGAGAGTTTAATAACTGTATAACATTCGACATTAGATATCTCCTGTTTATAGCGTATTATTTAATGATGAATTACAACCATCAACATTCTCGACACTCATACCAATTCATTCAGATGACTCATTTATTCCATTTCAATCTTTAAAACCACCATCATATACGACATGTAGTGCATTTTCTCGAAAAGATACTTATCCATCAAGTATAAGAAATTTTAATCGTGTTCGACAACAGATACAACAACGTGCTCAATTCTTAGCTGATTTAGAAAAACAAATCCCTACTCGATTATCATCATCTCCTACACAACTTGCAAATACTACAGCTTTACCATCCCGTAGAATTTCACCAAATATATTACAACCAAATTCTCAATTCCTATCACACATATCACCAGCCACATCGCGATCACCTTCTATAGTTTCATCTTTTGTACCTCCAATAAATGAAATGCCAACATCAGCTAGATCTCAAGCTTTATATGCAAAAAAAAATATTACTGGTACATCTAGTAGTAATTCAAGTAGGTCATCTATTTCATCTTCATCATCCGTGCCACCTGCTCGTTCACCGTCCTTCGCTGATACGTATCATGGTCCGTTGTTGTCAGAAACTGTAACTCCCTATCAATCACTTTGACCATGAACATATCATACACGTATCGTGTCCCATTACCGCGATCTATTATACTTGAGAAGGTTGTTCTTGTCATCAAGGCTGTCTATCATAATAAATATGTTTTCTTGCTTTGGCGCTTATTAATTGCACATTTGTATATATTGCTTGTCATTTAATTGATTAACATATTTTATTTTGTAAATAATATTTTAATTAAATATATCTTTTTTCTTATTCTATTTCAGTGGACCTGTTAATCCATTCAATACAGCTGCTTGCTCAATTATGTAGAACAATCTAAAAATATATAAAACTATATGTTACAATAAAATAATATTCTTTTGTTTCAAAATATTTATTATAATTTTAGTGAATATATATATATACCTATTCTTTCATCTTTTTTTCTGATATTTATTAAAGCAGAAAATTTTCCTTGTTTTATTTATTATTATTATTATTATATAAGAATAGATTGACATTTACAAAAGTTGTATCTAATGTTCTTAGATCCAACAATAAGTTCTGAATAATTTGGTTATGAATGTTCTTGACAAAGTTCAAAGTCAAATTTTCCTAATAAAATTGACCTATTTATTTTGACTTGTAAATATTAAAATTAAATTTTCCAATTTAATCTCTCACGATTAAATTCAGTTTTTCCGAAAATTTGTTCTTGATGGAACGTTAGAATGGGAAAATGATAGATGACTCATGCTATCAAATAATTAAATCATTTTTTCCTGATTCTAATACTAGAAAATAAATATCTAAAATCTGATTTTGTATAGTATGTTTATAGGCAACTATATAAAATTGATACTGTTCTTTTTAATGCGATGCGAATAGCAGAAGCATTTATGTAGTCCTGCGCGAGTTTTCTTCCTTTTTTTTTTCTTACTTTCTCGACGTACGCATCAAAGTGGTCATTTTATGTCACAATTATCTCAGCAATAGAACATCAGAAACTACTCATTTAAACGCAAGAATAAAATATCGAGATCGAACTAATATCACATGTTTTTGACTTTCAATAGGACGTTTAGTTCGTTTACAAGAAGCGTCACAAAAACACGATTTTGACTTTTTCACAATCCGAGATAATTAAAACGAAAAGTAAAAGCAAAAGTTACGCGCCATTTTTCTTTAACAACTGTTTTACAGCTGAAAGTGCAGCTGATAGTAGATAATGAATCATCTAGATAATATTGTGAGAATCTTAAAATCGTTATTTCGAAAGCCTGCTATTCGCATCGCATTTCGTAGTCGAGTACAACTCGAATACCTTCTAGTTTCTTATCTTTTATAAGTGTATATTTAAGTATTTTATAGAAATCCAATAAGACAAAATCTAAGTAATAAACAGATGTTGCAGAAAGGTAGCTGATAGTGTATGAATATTGTGCTCAAAATAAATGCTGAATCATTATTTTTCAAAAGATTTTATTAAAAAAAAAAAGTCAGGCATGTTTTAAATTATGATTTATTATATAATAAATCATCCATGTGCTTTTACTATATGGTTTAATGTCAACTCCAGTATTTAAATTAAATAAATGTTTAGAAAAAGGATGTAATAATAAAAAAAAAGAACAGGGGACGCAGCAGAAAAAAAATAGTGAGTTATTTTATGAGGAACTTAAAAGAGAGGGAGAGAGAGACCTTTTTTTTTTGAAGAATATAAGAGTTTGCTTCCTGCAATGTTATTCTTTGACGTAGAACAGTAAAGAGAAAAATTCTCCTATATACATCTATTTATGGATATCTTTGGTTATTCTTTTAACTAAGTTTTATGTCAATAAACTTATCTTCAATATTTTTTAGTTCCGTATAATAGAAAAACGCTTTTAAATTAGAAAAAAAATTATGTTAAATATATTCGAAGCTGTCATTTAATTAATTCAGTTGGTTGGGATTAATTGACCAATCCAAATAGAAACACGATATTAACTTGATGATTCATCAAGTCTGTTTTTTATGTCATTCAGTCATCTATGTTGTTTTATTTCTTTTATTCTTTAATCTTGTCATTCTTTTTTCAACATACGTTTTTTCTTTATTCAATTTTTATCTCTCTCTCTGTTTCTTATTTAAAAGATTAACGAAATATGGCACACTTCTTTCGTGGAAGTACACCCTCAACACCATTCCAACAAGCTGTTGAGAAAGTAACAGACGGAGCTCAAGCAAATGAAGATTGGGGTACAATTATGAAAATTTGTGATCATGTTGCTATACATGAAGACAAGTATTTTGAACGTTAAATTTTTTTCTACTATAACTATTTCATTTATTTTTCTAGTGCAAAAGAAGCAGTGAAAGTTATTCGAAAACGTTTACAAACTCCTCCTGCTAATAATGATTGGCGTACAATTGGATTAACACTTACTGTATGGGAATTTTTATTTTTTGTTTTAGAATTTCTATGTTTCTCTTTTTAGTTATTAGAAGCATTGACTAAAAATTGTGGAAAAATTTTTCATACGCAAATTGCACAAAAAGATTTTTTAAAAGATTTGCGTGATATTCTTGCACCGAAAAATAATCCACCAATTGCTATACAAGAAAAAGTTCTTGGCATGATTCAAGTAAAATATTCGATATAATATGATGAATTTTTGTTTATTTAAATAATTCTTATTTAGACTTGGGCATTAGCTTTTCGTGATGATCCTGATTTAAAACAAGTTGAACAATTTTATCAGGAATGTAAACAACAATATTTACAATTTCCACCAGCTGATCCAGAGAATATTATCAAAGCAGCCGTACCAGCTACTGTAAATTGAAAAAATCTTTCTCGGAAAAAATAAATTTTTTTTTTCTTTATAATATTTAGGGAACACTTGAACGTCCTACACGAACAATTGTAAGATATGAGTTATATATTTTATTTTTTATTAGTTTTTTTTTTCGTTTTTGATAGTCTCAACCAGGACCTGGTACAAATCCTCGTCAAGTAATTAAACTAACTTTTAGAAATAATTTTTTATTTAATATTTTTAGAATCGACCTGCAAATGATGGTTCTGTACAACAAGTTGGCCAAGAAACAGCTGTTCTAAGACAAATGACACCGGAACAAATAGCAAAATTACGTAGTGAATTAGATGTTGTACAAACAAATGCACAAGTATTCGGAGAAATGCTTGTTACTTTACAACCAGGTGAAGAACATCCAGAAGATTTTCAATTCTTAATGGTAAAAAATTTATATAAAATTATCGATGTACGATAAATTTTTTAATTGCAGGAATTACATAAAACATGTAAACAAATGCAAGCACGTATATTTGATTTACTTTCACAAATATCGATTGATGATATAACTGGTAAATAATATGAAAATAATCATACAATTACCTTTTTGTTCTCTATTCATAGTTGATCTTTTACGATATAATGATGAATTTAATAATTCATTTAAGAATTTTGAAAGTTATATGCAAGAACGTGAAAGACGTGTTGGCTCATCTCATATTCCAATACCAAATCAAACAGCATTAGCACCTAAAACTTCATTTTCAACTTCTCAATCACCAACAAAAAAAGTATACCTCTTTTCTTTCTTTTTTCTATTGTTTAATATGAAATTTTTCAGCCAATGCCTTCGCCTAGTAATCAAAATAATGAACCTGCCTTGATCAAATTTGATGAAGAGCCAACAGGATTATCAGCTGGTTTACAAAATCTACGTTCGTATTGATTAATTCTTTTAACTAAAAATAAAATTATTTCGTACATTTCAGGTGTTAATCCAACATCTCCTGATTCAACAACAAAGAATACTCAACAACAATCAACGTAAGTTATTTAAATCATATTTCATACATCATTATCTCAATGTTTTGTTTTCGAAGAAGACATATGGATATTGATTCGTAAGATTTTTATCTGTTGTTAATTTATGTTTTTTCTTCCGTATTCTCTCAATCCAATGATTCTCACTCCTTTTCACATACACGTTTCATTTCCTTCTTTTTCGTATTATATTTACTCAAGATTTTATTTTAGTGCTACAGTAATAACTCGATCTGCTACAAATACTCAAGTAAAACAATCAATTTTTTATAAAATAAATATTTCATCCTTATTTGTTTTTTTCAGGAACTTGAACGCGATGCTAAAGAAGTTGAACAATGGTTAAATCTTAATGATGATAAAAATTCGAATCAACAAGGTGGTGGTACAACCAATGCATTCGATGATTTCATAGAAAAACGTGCATCACTTATTCCTGATGATTCAGTATCAGAACAACAAATACATTTAAATTTACAACCAGTATCAAATAAAATTGAACCAAATAATTCAAATGCTTAAATTAAAAATATAGACAAGACAAAAAAAAACAAACTAAATAAGCATCGTCTCTCTTGCTATTTATCTCACATTCAAACCAGAATGTTTTTGTTCTATTGTGTATATTGTCGTGATACAACAAATAAATAAGCTAGCTATTTAAAAAAAAAGAGTTTTTAACTTGTATATCGTATTTAATATTCTTTTTTTTCTTCTCAAAAAAAAATATTACAGCATGCCTTTTGTAACAGTGTATTATTTTATCTCGCCATTTTCTTTTTTCTTCACTTAACATTACAATAAACATTCGCACACACATACACATATATATATATACACCTTTTTTCTATCCTATTCTTTTCGTGCACCGTAGGTTAACATAGATAAAACAAGTAAGTAATTTATCTGTTGTTTGAGTTGAAGAGCAAAAGTATGGTGAAATTTAATTAGAGATATTTTTGTTTTATAGAATGCCAGTTAAAATTTATCATGATGATGATGCTGATGTGGATATAGTACGTAGTAAAACTGTTGCATTCATTGGATATGGAAATCAAGGACGAGCACAAGCATTAAATTTACGTGATAGTGAAGTAAATAATATTATCATTGGTAATATCGATGATGATTATGCTAAACAAGCTCAAGAAGATGGTTTTACTCCTGTAAGCATTGAAGAAGCAGTTCGTCAAGGTGATATTCTTATGTTACTCATTCCTGATGAAGATCAACAAACAGTTTGGAATGAAAAAATTCGTAATAATATTAAACCGAATACAACATTAGTTGTTGCAAGTGGTTATAATGTTGCATTTAATTTACTTGATTTACCAGATGATATGGATGTTGTTATGGTAGCACCACGAATGATTGGTGCTGGTGTACGTGATCGTTACGTTCAAAATATACCATATCCATGTTTTGTATCTGTTGAAAAAGATGTTAGTGGTACAGCGTTAGCGACATGTCTTTCAATTGCTTGTGCTATTGGAGCTACACGTGGTAATGGTGCTGTAAGTTCATCATGTCGTGAAGAAGCTGGTATTGATTTATTTGCTGAACAAGCTCTTTGGCCAGAAATCATGGCAATATTTCGTGAAGGTTATAATGTTTTACATGAAGCTGGATTTTCTGATGAAGCTATTTTATTTGATATGTATTTAAGTAAAGAACCAGCTGAAATATTTGAACGTGCTGCTGATGAAGGTTTTGTTAAACAATTAAAATATCATTCTCGAACAAGTCAATATGGTCAATTATCGACAATGAATCGTCATGATGGAAAAGATATTCGTGAAAAATTTCGGCGTGTTTTAAATGATAATATTTTATCGGGAAATTTTGCTAAAAAATGGTCAAATACAAAATGGGCTGCTGAAGAATTAACAAAAGAATGGAAAGAAGTTGAGAATGCACCGATTGTTCAAGCTGATCAACGTGTACGTGAAGTTCTTAAACCAGATCGAAAAAAATAAACTTTTTTTTAGTTTATTTATCATTCCACTTTGATTTTCAATTAGAATCGATAGAATAAAATAGTATATAGTATCAAATAAATTCATTTATATATATATTCTAGATAAATAATAGAGAGAAATTCATGTCGAAAATTAATATCATACGAATTATTCTTGGTATAGGATTAATTAGTTTTCTTCTCATTGTTTTTCTTTTATTTGGGTACGTTTATATATTGAAAATATTATATAAATATCATTTAATAATATATATAGAAAAATCCATGTTGTCATCTTCGCTCTTCTTATTTTATTCAGTTATAAATTAACTGATTATTATATGTATGTATAAGTTGTTTGAATATGAAATAGATTTGTTTAATTTTTCCTTATCATAGAATGACAATAAATAATCCGAAAAAATCTTTAACATGTTGGCCAAATTTAATTCTTCTTCTTGATACAACTAAGGTAGAGATATCATTAAATAAACTTATCCAAACGATTTTTATTTTTACAGGATTTAAAAGAAGAAAATCATCGAAAACAAAGGTAAAGTATATATACATATATTAGAAATTTATTTATTTATTTTTTGATCTATAGTGCAAATTGTAATTATATTCAAAAGAATCCATGGGTGCATTTAATGATGTCGAAACGATTGGATGCTGCTATTGATGAAGTATATTATTTTAATTCTATAACACTTAAAATATTATTTTTTTTCGCTAGTTTTGTTGTTTATGTCTTCGTGATTATATTTATCCATGGTTATCGTAAGTTTTCATTATTTCAATACTAAATTTGAATAAACTATTTTTTGTTTTGTTAGAACAATTACTCATGATGATAGTTTTGTTTATGAAGTCAAATATCTCTTTCGATATCTTTTAGCATCAATTATTCGTCATTTACATAAAGTAAGATTAACAAAGAATGAATATTCTCTTTCTGGTAGAGAAGAGTCTAGTAAGGATAAATTGTCTGCTTGCTTGTGTATCCACAGGGTCAAAAAAACATCGAAGACTAATTATCTGGAAAAGACATTTCTTGAGGTATTTCGCTGCGGAGAGTTCGAATCTGAGGTCCGTTGAACGGCCATAATGAGGGGGGGGGTGAAGAGGGTACAAAGGTAAAAAAGACATCGAAAACCGATTTTTTACGGTTTTCAATTGTTTTTCTAGTAAATGTGAAGAGGAAGCATTTCTACGAGAAAGAGCTGAGCGAGTCCCCGGACGAGCGTTATTTATTTTATAATATTTTTGATTAGGTTGATATCAATGCTTTTATTACCGAACGTTTTCTTCCATTAATATTGCAAACATATGATCGTTATATTCATACAAAGGAAAAAATATCTGTAAATAATTCCATAGATTTTCTACGAACAATGTATAAAGATGATCTTCATATAGCAATGTATAATCGCGAAGAAGAATTAAAATATCTTAAAAAACTTGTATCTAATGTAATGCCAATAATAACACCAGAATTTATATCGAAATGTCCAGGAACACATCATCTTCTATGTGAAATATTTGTTTCTCAAATATTACTTGATTCAATCGATGCACTATGTCAACCAAATATAATGAATCGTCTATTTCATCTTTATTTTACAACTGCTATTGAACGTCGTCAATTAAATAATATAACAGATTCAGATGAACAATCGAAATCTTATGTAGAAATTCTATCACATTTTTGTGCAATGAATGGAATATTACATAAAAAACAATTAACTTTAGAATTAACTGATGTTATGTATGAAAAAGAATTAACGAATCAATTGAGTCGTGTACTTGATCATCATGGTTCACTGGGTTTATTAAGTATTTATATAACATTATCAGATCTTTTAAATGATATTCCATTAGCATCAGATATATTAGTTAGAAAAAAACTTTATCAACGTTTAAAACATATTGATGAACGTTATTTAAATCCAATACATTCAAATACATATGTTATCATTAGTAATTTCTATGATAAAGAAGATACATTAATTGATGATGTAAAGAATTTAATTAATTATGATTTAGCAGAAAGTATTAATGATGATATAAATAAGAAAACTTTTAACGTTCAACAAGCATTTACATTATTATCAAGATTTCATTGTAAAGTTTATGAATTAATTGAAGAAAAATATCAACGAGAATTTTTAGCAAGTGATGAACATTTTCTGTATATATGTGGTCCAAGAATGGATTCACGTGATTATCGATCTATGGACAAAAAGTATGTAATACAAAAAAAAGGAAAATAGTTGACATCAATATATTGAGAATGACTTATATTTGTTCTCTTAATTCTCGTTCTCGTAGAGAAGAGTCCAGTAAACATAAATTGTTTGCTTGCTTGCTTGTGTGTCCGCAGGGTCAAAAAAACATCAAAGACCAATTTTCCGGAAAAGACATTTCTTGAGGTATTTCGATGCGGGGACTTCGAATCTGAGGTCTATTGAGTGATCATAACGAAGGGGAGCAAAGGTCAAAAAAACATCGAAAACCAGGTTTTAATTGTTTTTCCAGAAAAAGTGAAGAAGATGCGTTTCTATCGGACGAGCGTTACTTGTCTGTTTAATATATTTACATTTCTATATAGAAATGCAATTGAAAATGCAAATAAACGTAATATATCAAAACATTATACAACAACTTCATATCAAGGTAAATATAAAGTATTTAATTTAGATTGATTTTTACATAGAATTCAACCTTTTCAGTATATCTTCATAAATGTCAAAGGTAAAAACTACTAACATAGAACTGATATAAATAATAAAAAGATATATCTGATGAAAATCAATCCTATAGTATGTTGAAAATAGCGTGGCATAATACGCCTTATTAATACTATAGTTATTTCCCTTGTAATTATATTTCAATAAACGATTTTTGTTTTAGAAATGGAAGAAAAAGATGATTCACATTTAAAATATCCAGAAGATTCAGCAAGTATTTGCAGTACTAGTGTATGTTCATTTTATTATTTACTTCAAATACTATTTGAATTAGTATTTTAGTCATTAGATGAAAGAGATCTAAGTACATGGCGCGTTCATATTGATCATGCTGAAGAATTACGTGAAAATATACACTCAAATTTAAAATATTGCGTATTAATTCTTGAAGTTCAACGATGTGAATTAAATAATGGTGAGAAATTATTTTTAATTTAAATAAAAGAAATTATTTTTTTATTTTAGATAATCCATTGATTAATAATGAAGAAAAACCTCATTGGATAGTCGCAAGGTATAGAATAATAATAATAGAAAAAAAACAATCGAAATACATCTATTATATTATTAATTTAGACGTTATCAAGATTTTTATTTATTAGAACAAAAATTAACTGAATTTCATGGAATTTTTTATGATGCTCGTTTACCAGCAAGACGATCGGCAACAACAGCAAGAAGTCTCGACTTTCTTGAATCAATTAAAGCTGATTTTGAACATTTTTTACAAGTAAAATGTGTTTTTTTGAATTTTATTATATATGAATTTATTTGTTTTTCTAGCATTTATTATCTAAACCAACATTACGAAATAGTGAATTATTATATAATTTTCTTACACAACCAGATGATTTTGCTTTACCTACTGGAGAAATTATTTTAACTAAAGTATTTAAAGTTGTACCACGTCGATTACGTTTTGAAGTAAAATATATTAATGAAATTCTTATATAAAAAACAAAAAATTAATTTTGTAGAAAGGACAATCTCTCGAACCATTCCTTCTATCATTATTAAATTATATTGAACCAGCAAAAGCAAAAGCAACTCAACCAAGTCCAATATTTAATGATATAATTAAAGAAAAGGTATTTATTTAATTAATACAGTCGAGTGTATTGATACTTTTTTATTTTTCAGCTTGAAAATTCTATTTATGGTAATAATGCAGATATTACTGACTCTTTTTTTGAACCAATGACAGAAGAAAGTGTAAATTCTCAGTATGAAGAATATGATAGTACTTATGATCATTTGATTTTTATTGGTATATAAATTTCTTTAGTAATTTCTATAATACTATTTTATTATAATTTCTAGTAAAAAAAGTGTTTTCTGCATCAACATTCTTAATTCATCTATTGAATTTATTACGTGTACCATTGAAGAATACAGTTGATACATTTTTTTCATATTTTATTGAAAATCGAATAGATGAAATATTAAGTAATGAAGAGAATATTATTGCTGTTATTCATGCTCTACAAGGTATTGATTTTTAATTGAATACAAAAAAGATTTTTTATAAGAATTATTTTAGATACAATATTTGCTGATGATGCAAAAGACAAAGGGTAAAATAGATTTATTTTGCAATAATATTGTTATTTTTATGAATATTTAGACCGAGTGATATGGTGAATTTCGAAGATGTAATTGGAACAGCAGAAGAGTTTGTACCAGGTATGATCAAACGTATTCTTGGCGAATCAAATGTACAGAATGGTTTACAAATTCTTTTACAACATTTTCAAGATCCATTATTGAACAAACAAGTAAATTCGTTGAATTTTTTAGCATATTTTATTTCTTTAATATGTCGATTAGTTATTTTATATGATTCTCGATGAAATTCTTCTACAAGTTTTTCCAGAACTACAAGTTCATAGTGATATTTCAAGGCACAATACAATGACAAAAATATAGAATGAGTTATTTTTACACTCTTCGCTTTATTTTTTTCAATTTTCGTGATATATATTAACCGGTTTATTTTATTTTTCTCTATTGTATATATATATAATTATTTTATTAATCTCATTATTGTTTGTCGTTGTTTTGTTTATTCTGTTGTATAGAATATTTCCAAAAAGAAACAAATTTAAATTATCTTTATAGATAAGTGTTCTATTCAATCGAATGATACACTTATTATTTGTGACAAGTATTGTAGTATTCTATTTTGGTTGACTTATATGAATGTACGTGCAGCAATATGATCAAAATTTTGGATATTGTTCGATTTGGTTGTTATTCAGAGGATAGATCAATTCAAAACAAATTGTGAAGCACGAGGATGTTGTTGGTGATTACTTATTTAACAAACAAATGCTACTCTAGAATATCGAAATGATTTTCGAGATGTAAATATTCCATTTTATTATTATCTTAAAGATTTTGGTCAACGAATTCGTATTTATGAATCACAAGCAACCTATATGACACGTGCTATTCTTAATCTAGAAGTTTATCTTATCTATGATTCAATTTATAGACGATACGACATCGCACTTCAAGTATCTATAGTAGAAAAAAGAGCTACTGATACTGATTATGAGATAGAATTTGGTGAAAAATCATTTTCAATACTTGTCACACGACATTCAACAGGTGTAATATTGTAAGTCTGAATAAAACTAATATTGATGAAAGATTTTGATATAGAAGTTAGATAATGTAATGACTTAAGAATGATGGTATCTGCATAAATTTATTTTTTAATACTTTATTTCAACTATATCACATAAACTCTCAGTTTCGGTCTGTTAAAAAAAGTTCTACTAAATACTGCATTGTTATGAATTGCACAATTTTTGATAAAAAAAAAGCAAAAATCTGTTTATAAGAATGAACAAAAAAAATTGATTGATTGAATATATCATAATAAATATAAACTTCTTTAAATCATTTATCTTTAATGATACACAGTGAATAGTAATTTTCCTTTTTGTTTCATGTAGATTTGATTTCAGTGTATCACCACTTATATTTATCGATCAATTTAACAAACTTTCTACACTACTATCGAGTCCATTGCGGTACGGACTCCGAAAACATAGACAATGCCTACTGATAAACAGAACAAATGAATAGAAAAGATTAATATCTTGAACACGTGATATAAGTTCAACATCAAATATAAATCTTTATGGTTAAAAACGGTATTGGGATGTTATTGGACTAAGAACAACATAATAATTATGTATATAGTTGAGAATGTATTCTCTTAGAAACCAACAATGCCACCATTCTAGTCACTTGGATATAATATATTTGAGAATTTGTGGACAACCATCAGTATGATTATTTTATAATAGAAAATGTATGATATAAAGTTTCTATCGGGTGTATGATTAGCATCATTAAGACAATTTGTTGATACACATAGACCAATACAAACACTGGATGCAGTAATACATTGTCATCACTAGTTGTTCAATCTTAATATGGTACTACTAGTGAAGATTTATCTTAGGATGATGGTACTTCAATTAGTATGTTCTCTCTATACAATATCTTTGATGATATATATATTTAAATATGCTAGCTGACATTAGTCATACAATAGAATGAATAGCAACGCAGTAATGATCTTCTTTATTACACGAATAAATTTAGAATTGTGTTTTATTCATATTTCTCAATGACATAAAAATATTGATTTAATGACTTTTATCTATTTTTAGATAATCATTTGAATATTCTGTAAACTGATGTGATTATATTGACTCATTTTGGATATAATATCTTATATATGCCATATTTATTATAAAAATTTGATAAGTATTTCGTACAATTGCGACATTGAGATCAATGAGATTTTTAAAAGACACAGTAAAGCTCTGATTAAAAACAAATAATATTTTCATTGTAGATAAGTTTTATATACAGAGGGATGATATATTCATCATTAGTGATAAAATTTACAATTCTATATATTATATCCTATTCATATGCACAACAATGTGAGCAAACTTCCAATGCAGCTCGTTTTAATTGTCATCCAGAGAATAATCCCACAGAAGCAACATGTGAAACAAGAAAATGTTGTTGGCGACCACCAATCCCACAAACTAATGCAACTGTTCCATATTGTTACTTTCCAACAGATTTTCCAACTTATGAAATAATATCAAATGAAACAACTGATTTTGGTCAACGAATTCGTATACAAAAATTACAAACAACTTATATGCCACATGATATTCTTAATCTAACAGTTGATCTTATCTATGAAACACAAGAAAGATTTCGTATTCGAATCTACGATACAATTTATAGACGATATGAGGTGCCATTACAAGTACCTGTAGTGGAGAAAAGAGCTACTGATACTGATTATGAAATAACATTTAGTGTAAAACCATTTGCAATACTTGTCACACGGAAATCAACAGGTGTAATATTGTAAGTTTGAAATTGCATCATCAGTCTTATAACTTTTATATCTCACAATATTTATATAATTGATAATCCTTTGTTTTAATTAGATTTGATTCAAGTATAGCTCCACTTATTTTTGCTGATCAATATATGAAACTTTCTACAAGACTGTCAAGTCCATTGGTGTACGGTCTTGGTGAACATCGACAGCCATTATTAATCAATGTATCGGCTGAATGGAAACGATTGACATTCTATAGTCGTGATTTTCCACCAGTGGAAAACATTAATCTCTATGGTTCGTATTCCTTTTGTCAGAAATGATAAATTTAAATGAAATTTATTATATGTTTGTATAGGGGTTCATCCATTTCATATTAATCTTGAACGTACACCAGACAATCAAACTCATGTTCATGGACAATTTTTCCTCAATTCAAATGCAATGGATATTGATCTTCAACCTTTACCTGCTATAACTTACACAACGATTGGTGGTATCATTGATTTATATATTTTTACAGGACCAACTGTTGAGAATGTCATTGAACAATATTGGGATGTCATTGGAGTAAGAATAACATAATAGTTATGTATATAGTTGAGAATGTATTATCTTAGAAACCGACAATGCCACCATTTTGGTCACTTGGATTTCATCTTTCTCGTTTTGGATATAGTACATTTGAGAATTTGTGGGAAACTATCAAAGTAAAATATGATAAAGAATAAAAAGAAAAAAGTATTTTGTATGATTATTTTAAAATAGAGAATGCATGATGCTGAGTTTCCATATGATGTTCAATGGACAGATATCGATGTCATGTCATCTTCTCTTGATTTTACCTATGATCGAGAAAGATTTCAGGGTCTTCCTGGACTTGTTCGTGGATTACAATCTGAAGGCAAACATTATGTAAATAGACTTGATCCAAGTATTAGCTCAACACAGCCATCTGGTTCCTATCCACCCTATGATGATGGAATAAATCGTGAAATTTTTGTTACAAAATATAATTCAACGGATCCACTAGTTGGAGAAGTAAATTTATTATTTTATTGTTAATAATGATATAAATTCGGTTTAATTTGAAAAGGGTTGGGCTGGTAGAACGGTGTTTGCTGATTTTACACATCCTAATGCAGTTGAATGGTGGACAAGGATGGCTACAGCATTTCATGAAAGCATTCCATTTGATGGACTATGGATCGTATGGATGTTTGTTACTAATTATCTCTGATTGTTTTTTATTACATTTACTGTGCAGGATATGAATGAACCATCAAATTTTGTCGATGGATCACATGATGGATGTACAACAAATGCTCTAGATAATCCACCCTATGTTCCTCGTATGAAATTTTTCTACAAGAGTTTTTTATGAGAATGTGAAATTTATATATATATAGATGTACTTGGTAACAATCTTAGTTCAAAATCATTATGCCCATCTTCCCAACATTATCTATCGTTTCATTATAACTTACATAGTATGTTCGGTTATTTCGAATCACAAGTTACAAATACGTAAGTATATTCTTCGATTTAAATATATATGTATATCGATATATATATTGAATAGAGCATTGAAAACTATTCGTAAAAAACGACCATTTGTTTTATCTCGTTCAACATTTGCTGGTTCAGGACAATTCGCTGCACATTGGACTGGTGATAATCGAGCAAGCTTTCAAGATATGTACTATTCTATACCAGGTTTGTATTATTTAAAACAAAGCAAAATTTCATTCTATAGAATTGCAAAAATCTTATTTTAACTTTAGCAATTCTTAGTTTCAATATGTTTGGTATAACACATGTGGGTGCTGATATTTGCGGATTTGGATTAGATACAACTGAAGAATTATGTACAAGATGGATGCAATTAGGTGCCTTTTATCCATTTATGAGAAATCATAATGATCTTGGACAGAAAGTAAACTTCCTCGAACATATAAAATAGTTTATTTTCATCTTTGTCATATAAAAAACCAATTAGGATCAAGATCCTGCATCATTTTCATGGGAAGCTCAACAAATAATGAAACAAGCATTATTAATGAGATATTCATTTATACCATTTTGGTATACATTACACTACGAAGCATCAATGAACTCTAAAACTATTATACAACCACTTTTTTTCGAGTATAATATTTTCTAATATTTATATATATATATATACGAGGAAAAATGATTTGTCAATTTAGATATTTAAATGATAAAAATACTTACAATATTGATCAACAATTTTTAATTGGTCGTGCTCTTCTTATTTCTCCGAATTTAGTTTCAGTAAGTAATTATATTTAGAAAACAACGAAATATCTAAAGAAAATAATTTCATAATTGTCTAGCAAACAAATACTGTTGATGTTTATATACCACAAGATGTTTGGTATGAGTTTTCATCAGGTGTAGAAATAGAAACTGTTGGACAATTCATTACATTAAATGCACCAATATCAAAAATTAATGTTCATGTTCGTGGTGGTTTTATTATTCCAATGCAAACACCAGGTGCTAATTTAATTCTTGGACGTGGTAATCCATTTTCGTTACTTGTTGCACCATCTCAATTTGGTAATGCAAGTGGAAATTTATTTTGGGATGATGGTGATTCAATTGGTAGATTTTATTTTTCTTCTTTTCTTTTTAACTATTTTCATTATTTAGATTCAATTGGAACAAATACATACAATTATTTTGAATTTACTTTAACGACTTCGGTAAGTAGACAACTCATTGTAATCAATAGCTATATGATTGGTAAATTATAGAATACGTTGACAATTGACCCTCTTAGTACAAATTATAAAGATTCTCCGATGCGTTTGGATCTTATAAAAGTTCTAGGAGTAAGCAAACCTGTAACTCAGGTGACAGTCAATGGAAAAGTGTATCCAAATTATACTTACAGTGTTTTTGATCAAGTAAATAATTAACTTAATACAATTAGTCATCTATTAAGTATCAAATTTTCTTTTTATTATTTAAATAGATTTTAATTATTCATGGTCTTGATATGAATATATTAGTTGAGTCTAGTCAAATTATTACATGGACAACTTCGACTTAATCATAACAATAGAGATAAATAAGTAATTAGTTCATTCCAATATATTTGTTATAAATGTGCTTTTATCTTTGTCTATCAAACTATAATTGATTGATTTTATTTTTATGTTTTAATGAAATTGTTAAGTCTTTTTTTACATAAGTAATTTCGAATGAATATAATGATAGAAATAATGAATATTTGTTTTAATTAATTTGATAATAACGAAATCTTTTTATATAAAGTTTATTGTAGATAAATTTAGTAATTAATTGGATGACAAACTTAATCTTACTGATAAATTTTATAGTGCTATGTTTTGTTTGGTGTATATTTGCTCAACAATGCGAAATAAGTCCACATGTACAACGATTTGATTGTTATCCAGAAAAAGAGTCATCGAAAGAAAAATGTCTAGAACGAAATTGTTGTTGGAGATTACCAATTGAACAAACAAATTATACAGATAAACGGTTAACTGGAATACCTTTTTGTTATTATCCAACCGATTTTCCCACTTATGAGATAATATCAAATGAAACAACAGATTTTGGTCAACGAATTCGTATACAAAAATCACAAACAACTTATATGCCACATGATATTCTTAATTTAACAGTTGATCTTATCTATGAAACACAAGAAAGATTTCGTATTCGCATCTATGATTCAGTTAATAAACGATATGAAGTTCCACTTCAAGTACCTGTAGTGGAGAAAAGAGCTAATAAGACTGATTACGAGATAAGATTTGGTAAAAAACCATTTGCAATACTTGTCACTCGAAAATCAACAGGTGTAACATTGTAAGTCTAGATAAAGATTATTATTAACAAAGAGATAATGTCATGAATTCAATAATACTTCTAAAATTATTTCTTTGTTAGTTTTTTTTAAGTAAAATGTGATTGTGTTTGTTTATTTGCTCAATAGATTTGATTCAAGTGTAGCTCCACTTATTTTTGCTGATCAATTCATCAAATTTTCTACACGATTATCAACTCCATTATTATATGGCCTTGGCGAACATCAGCAACCATTGTTAATCAATGTAACAAATGAATGGAAAAGATTGACATTCTATAGTCGCGATTTTCCACCAATGGAAAATATAAATCTCTATGGTTTATAATCTTTCTACTTTCAAGTGATATATAAAACATTATTTTAGGTGTTCATCCATTTCACATCAATCTTGAACTTACATCAGACAATCAAACTCATGTTCATGGACAGTTTTTCCTCAATTCAAATGCAATGGATATCGATCTTCAACCTTTACCTGCTATAACTTATACAACGATTGGTGGTATTATTGATTTATATATTTTTACAGGACCAACAGTCGAGAATGTCATCGAACAATATTGGGATGTTATTGGAGTAAGAATAACTTAATAACTATGTAAATACTTGAGATTCTATTATCTTAGAAACCGACAATGCCCCCATTTTGGTCACTTGGATTTCATCTTTGCCGTTGGGGATATAATAATATTGAAAATATGATATCGACTCTCGAAGTAATTTCTTTCTGTAAAAAGTTTATGATAAATACATTATTTTGTAGAGAATGCAAAGTGCAAATTTTCCAATCGATGTTCAATGGACAGATATTGATGCAATGTCCTCCTATCTTGACTTCACTTATGATAGTGAACATTTTCATGGACTTCCTGGATATGTTCGTGCATTACAAGCTGATGGAATACACTATGTAAATATAATTGATCCAGGTATTAGTTCAACACAATCAGCTGGTTCTTATATACCATATGATGAAGGATTGAAACGAGGTGTATTTATGACAAAATTTAACTCAACTGAACTAATTTTTGGAAAAGTATTTGACAAAATTTCTGTAATTAATATCTTTTAATTATTATTATGCTTTCGAAAGGTTTGGCCAGGTATTACAGCATTTCCTGATTTTACAAATCCTAAAACAATTGAATGGTGGACAGATATAGCTTCGGCTTTTCATGAAGTCATTCCATTCGATGGCATGTGGATTGTAAGAATGATTGTTGATAATTCTCTTTCATTATTTTACATTCTATATTTTGTCCCTAGGATATGAATGAACCATCTAGTTTCGTCGATGGCTCACAAGATGGATGTACTGATAATGCATTAGATAATCCACCATTCATTCCTCGTATGGAATTAATTTTTTTTCTAAGAAATACACAAACATATGAATATTATTATTATTCATAGATGTACATGGTGATGCGCTTAGTGCTAAAACGTTATGTCCGTCTGCTCAACAGCTCTTATCGTCCCACTATAATTTACATAGTATGTACGGTTATTTTGAAGCACAAGCAACAAATATGTAAAGATATTTTCTAATATAATTTGTTTATATAAATAATATTTGTATATTATAGAGCATTGAGAACTATTCGTAAAAAACGACCATTTGTTTTATCTCGTTCAACATTTGCTGGTTCAGGTCGCTATACTGCACATTGGACTGGTGATAACCAAGCTACATTTATTGATATGTACTTTTCAATTCCAGGTTCGTCCATGACAATATATAGTTTTTTGTTTTTAAAAAAATTGTTTTTTTGTAGCTATTCTTAATTTTAATATGTTTGGTATAACACATGTGGGTGCTGATATTTGCGGTTTTCTGCTTGATACTACCGAAGAATTATGTGTCAGATGGATGCAATTAGGTGCCTTTTATCCATTCATGAGAAATCACAATTCTCTCGGACAAAAAGTAACTATTTATATCTCATATCAAACATATTCTATTCAAAAAATATTTCGAATAATATTGATTAGGATCAAGATCCTGCATCATTTTCATGGGAAGCTCAACAAATAATGAAACAAGCATTATTGATGAGATATTCATTAATACCATTTTGGTATACATTGCATTATGAAGCATCATCGAAATCTAGAACAATTGTCCAACCACTTTTTTCTGAGTCTATATATTCAGTATTATATAGAATATTCATAAAAACTTTTTATTTATTTACTTTAGATATCTAAATGATGAAAATACTTATAATATTGATCAACAGTTTTTAATTGGTCGTGCTCTTCTTATTTCTCCAAATTTATTACCCGTAATTTTTTGATAACAAAGATATTCGAAAATTTAATTTATATTTTTCTCATTAGGAATCTAACTCTGTTCATGCATATATTCCTCAAGATGTTTGGTATGAATTTCCGTTAGGTGTTAAATTATCGAATGTCGGATTATTTACTGATTTGGATGCACCCATATCAAAAATAAATGTACATCTACGTGGTGGTTTTATTATTCCAATGCAAATACCCGGTGATAATTTAGTTCTTGGACGTGGTAATCCATTTACATTAGTTGTTGCACCATCTCAATTTGGTAATGCAAGTGGAAATTTATTTTGGGATGATGGTGATTCAATTGGTAAATTTTTTTCTTCTTCTTCTTTGTTTTCTTATAAATAATTACTAATCTTGTTTTGTAATTCAGATTCAATAGAAACACAAACATATAATTATCTGGAATTCTCATTAACTAACTCTGTAAGCAACAAAATCATTATTTTCTATGAATAACTGATCTGTAATTAATTCCTAAAAACTTCTACTAGATAATCATTAGTTATATATCGATCTAACACGATTCTCATATTGAATTTAGAAAATCTAGTTTACAGTAAATTGAATCAAAAGAATAACATGTTTTTCTAACAATATTTCTTGTTGATACATACATATTGGTTATTGAGATAGAAATAAATATAAAAAACATTATTAATTATTCATTATACATATAGAATTTCAAATTTTTAGAATAAATTAACAATTAATATACTTGTTTCAAATTACAAAGAGTCTGCAATGCGTTTAGATCTTATTAAAATACTTGGAGTAAATACTTCTGTTAACAATGTAATTATTAATGGAAAATCTTATTCGAATTATCTTTATAATATTCCTGATCAGGTAAAAATGAAATTTGTTCTTTTGACCTATATGAAAAATTTTCTTTTTTTTTCTATTAAAATAGATTTTACTTATCTATGGTCTTGATTTGGATATGTTATCTCAATCAAGTCAAACTATTCAATGGACAACTTCGAATAAATAGTTGTATTAACCAAAAAAAAAAAGACACGAAATTTTCTTTTTTTTCTTTTCTCGTCTCAATATCTTTCAAAACATGATTTCTCTTTCTTTTTCTTTTGTACAAGACATTCAAGCATATTATGATCGGACTATTAAAATTTAAAAGATACTCATCACCAAAAACAAAACACACTCATCAATACAATAAAAAATAGAAAAAAATGAAAAAAATCCAATACGTTCGTTGTTGTTGTTGTTTATAATTCATAGCTGAATTACATCGATCCGATCCACATAAACATAGAGAATCAGTTCGATGTTTTTTATGCTTATAACATGTTTCAGCTTTTTTTATATGATAATGAAATATTTTATGACAATCACGTCTTACATAACGTAATGCACTTGATTTATTATCTCCTGTTATACTATCATTTTCACGTGTCCACATTTTTAAACAATAATCATCGCATAAACGCGTAGGAATTTGTACTTGTGAAAAATTTCTTGAATCTTCACATTCTTGAATTTCTCGTGAATCACATATAAAACATTCGACTTGTTTACGACATGATGCTGAATCAGCTTGAACTAAAATTATTGAACCACGACGACGATTAGTTGAAAGAAGAAATAAAACTAAAAATTCGACGATAACTGCTATTTGCATGATAAGTTGGTATTATTTTGTTCAAACAAATCATAGTAATATGAATAATAACGGCTTGTCCATCTAAAAATCAAAAAATAAGAGTTTAAGATTAACAAGTATTAGGGAAAAGATAATAATGATGATGATCATCTATCTATCACGATGCAAAAAAAAGATGTAGTATGACAGGAAAAACAAATCATTGCTATCTTGTTTCCGGTGCCTAACGCCTAGTTGTTGTAGTACCGCCCTCCTTCTTCTTCTTCTTCTTCGTTTTTTATTTACTATGATATATAATAAACAGAGAAAAAATAATCATTCTACTTTCACCTGTCATTGAACTACAGAAAAATTATTTGTTATTAATGTCATTTATTTTATCTACTTTTTCTCATATCTATTCAGAGAATATGATATATAATAATCATAATAAACATGAAAAAAATGAGTCTAAAGGAAAAAAAATGAGACAGAAAAACTATTATTAACACTTGTATTCGTGTTCAATTGATCGTTCAACACGATTAGAATGATAGGCTACATATAGTGTAAAATTAGCGAGAAAAGAGTCATAACGAACGACGAACTCTTAATGACAACAACATCAATGTACGCATGCCTGACACGAGAAGTAATGGTAAAATATACGCGAGAAAGAAGAATCGAGTTTTCTCTACAAACGAACAGCTTTTTGGGTGACGCTATCAAATGGAAGCAAGTAAAAGACGAAGAAAAAGTAGAAGAAGAAGAAGAAAGAAAGAAAGAAGGACGAAGATGATGATGATGATGAAGAAGAAGAAGAAGAAGTAATAGAGGACACAAAACGCATCGACGTTAGTAGGATAGAGAACGGAATTCCGGGTGAGAAAAGCGAGAGATACAAATAGCGCGTCGAGCTCCAAGTTTAGGCGACAGCATTGTGACAGTAGTAGTTTGTTTGCTTTTGACTGCTTGTGCATGCACCACACATATATATCCTAGTTCTGAAGAAACAGAGAGGAAGAGAAAGAGAAGACGGGAGAGAGAGAGAGAGATAAGACGAATCCCCTCCTTATCTATGATGTTGCGCTAACAAACTATTGATATTGCTGTATTTGGATTCGTTACTCGTGCATACATATCAAATGTCATTGTATGACAAGATGCGTGCTCAAACTAAACATAGAATAAGTAATATGTAACAATTTTTCTAAGAAAACTCCCCATTGAGATACATGATGAAGTTGTGTGCATGCATGCTAAGCATCATATTTCTTTTAAACATAAAAAAAAGAGAAAATATTCTGAATATTTACAATAGTTATTATTAATTGATAGAGTACCTTTTCTTCTTTTTCGAACATAATAAAAAGTTAAGTAGTTTTTTCTTTCATAGTTTTTATTGGTTAACGATACTCGTGTATCAATACAACAAAAAATCTAGCTGTGTATTAAGATATAGATATTTAATATCTAATTACGTTAGTCATATATTAATATGTATCATAATTGTTAATTGATAAGTTTATATTATCTCTTTTTCTGTTATTAAAAGTAAATGAAACTAATTTTCATTTTTATTTGTTTATGAAGAAATAAATATAAAGAATATATATATATATTCTGTATAATGATTATCTTGTCAATGTCATAAATATCAACACTTCTTCTAATTAAATAATTTTTTTCTATGAAGAAAAAAAAACGAACAATTTTGCTCCGTTAGATAAATACATGTCGATTGTATTTAACTTCATACTGTTAAGAGGATCAGATAATAAATCCTGAGGCTATGATAGCGTGTCTATTCTAATTTCATTGAGTGCATTTGCTAATAATAAGCTTCCACAGCAAAAACAACAAGTTCTATATGACAGCTGAGAAAACATTCTGCAGCTGGATTGATAATTCATATTTCAATCATTCAATATTGTACATATCTTGTTTTATTTGACATGAATTTTTATGAAGAAAATTATCATCGAAAGTGTCAATTTGTTGTTGATGAAGTGTAAGAATTATTATCTAATTTTATCATTTGCTTCATTTACTTTCGTATATAAACCTTAGTTTATATTCATAAATCACTTGTTTATCAGATCTTCCGTTTGACATTTTATAATTCTATTCTTTCTCTTGGCTATACTATTGTTAGAAACACATAACATCATGGGTAATTTCTAATAGTATTTTTGTTTATATTGTATATTGAGAGAAAATTAATAGAGACATTTATAGTACATATTTTAAACTATACTTATATACAGGAGGGATTTTATGTAAAATAATTGTTGCAATATTGATTTAACAAAATATATTACTATAGCATATTGTAAACAAAAAGCCAGGTCTTTGAGTACCATTGTCATCTATATATATATAGACAAACAGCTGCAGAACTATACATGACATATGTACATATTTAATAATGATGATCATCGAATTGACAGAGATATGTATGTCATCACTGTAGAATCTGATAATGTTTTCTACAGTCTCCTCTATTAAAATGTTATATAAAACTAATTGAAATTTTATGAAATTAATTTAATGTGGACAAAAAAAAGACGAGTTTATATTTGATATATTGAATATGTCTCCTACGGAAACAATACGATAATAATAAAATAAAACTTTTCTCTTGTATGAACACCATCGAGACCGATACAAAAAGTGTTCACTTGAGGTAGGTGCACTTCCAGGGAAAATTAACTTTTTTCACTTGTCAAAAACATTTATTGTCAAAAAAGGTATGTATCAGTTTTATACTGTACTTTCAGATCGTTCTTTTTTTTCAAATAGGCAAAATATTTAATTAAATATTTGTTTCTACTAATATGTATACAATAGTATGCATCTCCGAAAGTTATTTATAGTTACTTTGCTTATTATTTAACCTTGGTAATACTTCAACTATTATAGAAATAAATCTACAACAACTATCTGATTGTAATCATAGAAATCTCATCATATATTATATTAATACTCTAAATAAATGTCATCTGTATTTCCGTAAGGTTGAAATGCCCCATCAATAATATGAAAAGCATCCTAACTATTAATACATTACTATATAGGTTATTCTTCTAATGACAAAATGCCTCATTTCATTTCTCGAGAAAAATATCTTTGTTAGTATATTTATGTATTGTATCTTAGTTGTTATTGCATGGCAAATTCCTTTTCCAGTTTATCAATTAACATTGAATGCATTTTTAACCAGATGCATATATATCATCATTCGAAATCGATGTAGATCATTTTTATATCATTTACATTGAATAATAAATTTTGAATAGTCATAAATTTTTCTAGATTAAAAAATTGTATAACTTCATGGTCCAATTAATCACGTGAGTTGGATGATGATGATGATCGATTTTCTAAAATTATACGCGTATGAAAACAATAAAAATAAGAATAAGTCTATAATAATAATTAGTAAATAAGTTGCCTAGAGAATATAAGCAAGAAAATAATTGATATATATAATATATCATTGAATGCGTCATTGTAGACATTGGAAAAACTGTTATTCAAAAGGAATTCTTACATCTTTGTTTTTTCTTATTATTATTATTAGCAAGAAAATCGTATGTAAAACTAAAAGATTGTAAGATAAATATTTTGTGTAATAATGATTTCTTAGAAAATAAAATCTCGTTAAGTAATGCAGAACTACGAAAAAGTTTTATTATAAAAACGAAAAAGCACTCGTTTCTTTACTGTGCTCTTAGACTTACATATGAGATCCATTATCATTGCTTCTCTCAAAGTAGTTCAAGTACATTCTTTCATAGTATAAATATTACTATCAATGTTTTCCTTAGTTTCTATCATAGTGGCTAATGAGTATATGAGTTTTGCATCATCACAATGTGAATATATATGAGTGATTGACACATAAAAGCATTTAGTACGGTCTACAAGATTTTACAATAGAATTGTTTTTATCATTAATTAGCCTAGTATTATGTACGAAATAATAAAAAATTCATATAAATGGGTTATCTCAAGAGAAATATGAAAAATATCTATTAAAATTGTTAGTCATTGTTTACATGTTTAATTTACAGTATACAAAAAAATTATTTAAAAAGAATGAATATTTGTATTTAAGTCATTGATAGATATTGATTGAATTTTTTTTAATACGATACGTGACCCAAACGAAACGATATGTATAGCAAAAAAATATATGTAATTAACAGTCGATATATAATATAGATTTTCTGCCAAATTTATCATTCATCAAGTATAGCTTGTCGATGAAAGTTTCTCAAGATAACATAGATATTTATATCTATAGAAGAAATATATAAGAATAAGATGGATGAACTTGTATTAGGGATAAGTAAATAAATAGCTAAAATACATCCATCTTTATTTTGTATATATATATATATATATATATGTATAATACGAAAATTATAATAATGAAATGTTAAAGATTTTTTTCTTTCTCTCGGATTATTTGCTCTGTTGATTTTCTTAAGTAAGCAGTCTACTTTTCGGATGTAACAATATGTAATTAAAAAAATAAAATAAGTAGCTTGTTAAAAATAAATATGTACGGAAGGCAAACATATTTTAATATATAATGATAATTAAAAAAGAAAAGCGTTGTTTAAATATATGATTTATCATAATATTTCATCGACAAAAATAAAGATTATTCTTTATTACTGTTTTTTAGATTAACCATTAGGAGTTAATGTTTCTATGTAGAATAATTTATGCATAAAATACTATTGACGTTGAATCATATTCTCAAATGAATCAATGCAAAAAATTTTGTCTCTGAAGTGATATACACAAGTTGAATTTGTTATTTTTAGTATAATTCAATTCTGATATTTTTCTTTTTAATGAGTAAATAATTCATAAACATTTATATATATATTAGTTATAATCTATCTTTATAACTTACCAGATGTTACATTATTTGTTTTCTCTAATAAGTCATCTCTAGTAACATTTAATTAAGTTAATTTTATTGATGAAGACACAGTTATTATAAAATATGAATAGAGCCATTAAGTATAATATAAATGATATATTACTTAGATAAGCGAACCGTAAAATTTAGCCTTAAGTTAAACTTTTCTTAATAAAAATAATTAGACTGATTTAAGAATAAAAATATTATATGCGTAATCGGCCACCTATACATAGAAATAACATTCGTAATAATAAACATATTTTTTATTTAAAGAAAAAGCAACGCCCTCTATGTTCAAACTGATCGGATTAGTTTATCGTGCGACCATTACACCTACATTATTTTCTTTTGCCTATCTTATAGACAAGGAATCAGCCGGGCGAACGATTATTCATTTTCTTGCTTTTGTTATTATCAGCAATAATGATTGAATATAGAGAAAGATCAATAGTACATTCAGATATTCAATGCATGATAAATGACTAACTGATTGAAGCATAGTTTTCTATATTGTTTTTCTTACTAAAGTAAGAAAATATGATTTTAGGTTTTTGTTTGTTATTATTATTTCTTTTCTATTTCTTTTTTATCTTAGAAAAATTAATATTTAATATCATAAAAGTGTCCCATGTTCCTAAAGAAAGACAATAGAACTTGAATGTAACCTTGTTAATGTTTTTTCTTCTTCTTCTTCCAAAACATATTATTTCTACATAAAAACAGATGATCTATCTAATAAAATTTGTTATAATTAATTATAAAAAAAAGAATAAGAATAAAAACAGAATATAGATAGATTGATTTAGCGACATAAGAGTGTCAGAATGTCGAAGACTAAATATCATCGTATGTGTTACATTCATCATCACAACATTACAGAATCCGTCGGTAGGTTGATTGCTTATGTTCGACGGAGAAAAAGGGAGGAGAGGATGTTGAGAAGAATGTGTAACGATTGTTCGTGTCCTTTTTCTTTTTTTTTTCTCTCTTTTTTCTTGTAACATGCTTCTTCTTTCATCTATTTTCGCCAATCTTATATATGATACCATGGTAAAGTGCACAAATGAATGAAGTGGAGCATTTATAAATACCCGATAACCTATACTTTATTAGTAAACTATTAGAAAAAATAACAAAGCATTTTCAATTGTATGTTTCATTTCTCGTTTTTTTTGTATGTGTAGAAATAAAAAAAAAGAAAATGCATGTGTTAACCTCGAATATGTCATTGAATTTATCGATATAGAAATTCTTTCATCCAAACTAACAAATAGTATCTTACCTTGAAAAAATGTAAGAAATGTCAAATTTAACTTACTTATATTTTTAGATAATTTCAATGTTTTTTTTGTTGTAAGTACGAATGAACGACCAAAACGAATTATCAGTTCGTGGTCCGATAACACTTAAATTTACTGGTGTTGATGATGAATCAGTATCAGAAGATGATGATGATGATAATAATGATATAACAACACATACATCGAATTCGATTTTATTTACAAGTAATACAGATACTCATAATCTCACTGTTAATAGCTGCCATGGTAAAGAGAAAAAAACAAATATTGATTTTTGTTCTTTCTTTTAAAAATTGTTTTTTTTTCTTTTGTATTTTTAAGAAAATAATAATTCAAATCATTGTCGTAATCAATTAACATCAATTCCATATAAAATATATTTTGAACAACGTGAACGTCGTTGGATATTTATACCAAATACAGATGTAGTGGTTGTTAGTGTTGCTGTTAGTCGTGAACATCATTTTCGTCTTAATCCATTTTTGTAAGTAATTGATTTAACTATCATTTTGTTTTTAGGAATGTCGCTTTCTTTTATTGATAAAGTTGTCGAAGACAGTTAAGTTCAGATGAACAGAATTGGCTTGATCGTTTAAATAGCAGGTAGTGAGAATTGGGAAAACGTTAAAGAAATACACTCACCCATATAAAATGCTTTCCATAACGACTGATTTTGCTTTTTTATTTTTTTTATTGATATTAATAATAATTTTATTCTAATTTTTGTTTTTTTGTATATATAAATATTCTCTTTTTTTCATATTTTAAGATATACAATCACATTACGACATGGAGAATTCAATTGGACAATCACAAAAAAATATAAAGATTTAGTTATATTTTTTGAACGTATGAATGTATTTCAAAAAGCTGCTGCTCTACCTATTCCGACCACTTCGTATGCTTAAAAAAATAATCGTTATTCGATATAAATATAAATATATATTTATTTATTTATTTATTCCCTAGACATCGTGAAATTCGTCGTCAGATGTCCCATTCACAAGCTATACAAGGTTTAACGCTTAAACCTGATATGTTGGTTGATGATAACGATATTAATGATCGAGAAGTAATAATAAAAAGAAGAAGAAGGAAGAAAAAAAAATTATTTATTTAATTTTTAGAAACTTGTTGCTGAAAAGTTAAATTCAATTGTGAATCATCCCGTTCTTTCACTTCAAAGTGAATGTGTAAATATAATCTTAAACAGTTCAAAACTTAATCTTATTGAGTCCTCTTTTCTAGATCAAATTTGTTGAATCGTCTCCATTATCATTTATGCGTGAATTAGGTCGTAAATATAAAGAAGGTATTGTAAAAAAGAATTCCGGTGGTTATAGAGGAGGTTGTTGTGCAAATATTGGTGCACGTATAAAATGGCTTAAACGTTGGTTAATTACAAAAGATTCATGGATTGCTTATTTAAATCCTAAAACTGGTCATGTACGCGCTATTATGCTTGTTGATAAATTCTTTCATGTACGTACTGGCCGTCTTCATACCGGTTCAGTTAAAAAATTATATATCTCAAATTTATCTCGGTAAGATTTTGAATAAAAACAAATTTGAAATTTATATTTTGCTAATTTTTTTAAAGTCGACTGTATCTAAATTGTCCAACTGAACGTAAAGCAATTGAATATTTTGATGATATAAATCGTATGTTAAAAACAACTGGTCAAGATTTTCATATTGAACATAGATTTAATTCATTTGCACCTATAAGAGGAAATACAAAATGTCAATGGCTTGTCGATGGTTCTGATTATATGGAAGCTGTTGCTTATGCGATTAAATCAGCAACAGAAGAGATCTATATAACTGATTGGTTTCTTAGTCCAGAAATTTATCTTAAACGTCCAGCTTTATCTGATGAATGGCGTTTTGATAAAATGTTAGAAAAAAAAGCAGTAGGAAAAATAAAATAAGTTGTTTTTTTTATTTCTAATTAATTCTAACTAATTTAGAATGAAGGTGTAAGAATCTTTGTTTTACTATATAAAGAAGTTGAATTAGCTATTGGAATAAATAGTTCTTACTCAAAAAGAAAATTAATTGAAGCTCACCCACAAAATGTTAAAGTTCTTCGTTATCCAGATCATACAGGACAAAATGCCGTTTTATTTTGGGGACATCATGAAAAATTAGTTATTGTTGATCAAAGCATTGCGTTATTTGGAGGGTTAGATTTATGTTATGGCCGATGGGATAATTATCAGCATTTGTAAGTAGTATATTTAATATTTAAAATATTTGATTTTGTTTTTCTGCTTTTTAGATTAACTGATTTCGGAAGTGCATTACCGGTGAAACATCATACAAGTCAAAGTGTGCCCAGAACACATAGTGTTCCATTAGTAAGTTGAGGACAATTTTATATTTGAATTCAAAATCGAAATTAATTATAAAACAAATTCTGTGTAGTATTTCTCTAAAGAGTTATTAAAGTAATAAGATCTGATGACATTCTGTCATTCATTTTTCCAATTGAATTTTATCGATGTTTTGCAAATTCTGATAGAAATTTAACGGTTGAAATAATTCGCCTGAGTATAGATGAAACATAATTATCTAGTAGAAAGATTATACATAAATTTTATCTACATAAAATTATTTAGATTCATCCAATAATTCAATCACCCGTATCGATTGATGCACTTGATCTTGATGGTGCAACATGTAATCGTTTTATTCATGCAAATAATCATATTGAACCATTGACTGAGCCTACTCCATCACCATCTCCTCGTCCGATAACTACAACTGATATGTTTATTCCACCAAAAATCGCTCAATTTCGTAGTGAATATCATCTTAAAGATCGTCTTAAAGACGTTCCTACAAGTGAATCGACTTCACATACTATAAATGATAATCCGATACCATTATCACCTAATCGTTCAATATCGAAAGTACTCAGTGATCAAACATTTGATACAATTGATCGAACAATAACACCAACACGACGTTTTTCATCATCAGATATTGATCAACAATCAGTTCATTTAGT
>CAJNOI010000031.1:681212-697368 GCA_905250115.1 Adineta steineri
TAATTTTAATCATACACTTTTTACAAATATATATAAACGTGCACATCGTTCATCATCAGCTGATTCTCAAGTATTTGCAAATCCAATGCATAATCGTGATCGTCCTGCACGTCGACGATATCAAAGTGTTAAAGATTCAGATATGAATGATGAACATACGACATCCGATAGTGTATATAGTCGAGCTTTAGAAAAACTTAAGAATCAATCTGAATTGCAACAACAACAACTAGAAGAACCACAATCAAATCGTATATATCGAACTACACTTTCGATACCGGATGGCGGAACTCGACGTGTGTCTGCCGATGCAACCTCTCGACAAAGACTTTCTTCCAGCGGAACAGCATCAGATTCTCAAACAGAAAATAATCAACAACAACAACAAAAATCAGCAAAATTAAATATTGAATCAACTAATCGTATAAAAAAACTCTCATTTCTTTCTGCTCGTAGACGTGCGAGTTATTATCCAAGTGCACCATCAAATGGTTTAACAGATGAACAAAAAAAGAAACGAGATGTCATATGGCCACTTAAACGATCCTATTCATTTGATACACCATTTCATCGTGAAACAATTGATGCTTTGAATAAAGGTATGTTTTAAAACAAAAAATTTCTTAAATAAAAAAATAAAGTCTAAAATAAATCTATCGTAAAACTAATTCATTTACAGACCAGGATATTTATTCTCCATTAGAGTCTTGTAAGTAAGAATGTTTCCACTTGTCTGTTCCTTACACTTAATATATTCTCTATTTTTTTCTTCGGTTTTCTTTTATCATTATTATTTCATTGTAACTTATTATAAATGATAAATATTCTAATCATTGTAATAAGTTTTGCACGATTTATATATTTTCTTTTTCTTTGTTGCTTCATTATTTTTCTTTATATAAATATATGTGTTTGAAATTTTAGACAGTGGGTCTCGATGGGAAAGATTAAAACTTGGTATTCAATCAAAAATCTATCGTTTTACAAAATCAACAGAAGATGTTTCAACATTAGGTCTTACACCAATAATACAAACAAATTCTTCCGAGAATCAATCAGTCCCATTTTCTAGTCGTTATCTTGGTGTTAATGCTGCTCAAGGAATTGATCGTAATCGTTTACGTGATAAAATACGTCGTGTGACATTAAATCTTAAGACAAGTTGGAGACAACGTTCAGATTTTAATGAATCAGATGAATCAGATATTGATCATAATGATTCTTATCATGATTCATTACATGATGATATGAGTTCATTTATTGGCCCAGCAATGAAATCTACAACACATCAACTTGGTTTACAAGGTTCATCAAAAATGTGGTTTGGAAAAGATTATGCAAATTTTTTACTTCGTGATTTTCGTAATCTTGATCAACCATTTCAAGATCAAATTGATCGTAATACAACACCACGTATGCCATGGCATGATATTGGAGGTTTTGTATATGGTGCTGCTGCACGAGATTTAGCAAGACATTTTATTGAACGATGGAATTTTATAAAAAGACAAAAAGTTAAAGATGATGAACGTTATCCATTTTTATTACCAAAATCTTATGGAGCATATACACCATGTCCTAAACTTCTTTCTAATACATTTAATTGTTCAACACAAGTAAAAACAAAAAAAAATCTTGTTTCTCATTTTTATTTTATTTTTATTTCTAATAGGTATTAAGAAGTGTTGGTCGATGGTCAACAGGTAGAAATGAGACTGAAGAATCTATTCATATGGCATTTATTGATATGATAACGAAAGCAAAATATTATATTTATATTGAAAATCAATTTTTTGTTTCATTAATTGGTGATTCAACTGTACATAATGGTATAGCTGATGCTTTATTTAAACGAATTATACGTGCACATCAGTAAAGAAAAATATTTTTTTTTAAATGACATTTTTTTTTGTAAATATTTTCTTTGTAGAGAAAAAGAAACATTTCGTGTTTATATTGTCATGCCATTAATACCCGGTTTTGAAGGTCAATATGGTACATCAAAAGCAACAGCATTACAAGCAATAACACATTGGAATTATCGATCCATATCACAAGGTCAACAATCATTATTAGCTCGTTTATCAAAAGAAGTTGGTGATCCACATCGTTATATATGTTTTTTTGGTTTACGAACATGGTCAGAAATGAATGGACGTCTTGTATCAGAAATTGTTTATGTACATAGTAAATTAGTTGTTGTTGATGATACTCGTGTATTAATTGGATCAGCAAATATCAATGATAGAAGTTTAATTGGTGATCGAGATTCTGAAATATCTGTTCTATTTGAAGATACAGAATTTGTACATGGAAAAATGAATGGAAATGATATTCAAGTAGGAAAATTTGCAAGTGGTTTACGTAAAAGATTATTTCGAGAACATTTGGGAGATTTTGATGGAACACAAATAAACTATCAAGATCCAATATCAGATTCATTTTACAAAGATATTTGGTTATCAACAGCAGCTAGAAATACAACAATGTTTGAAAAGGTTTAGAATTTTTTCTTTTTGTTTATTTATTTTATCTTTATATTGATTTGTTTATTTGTTTTTCTTTCAATTAAGATATTTAATTGTATACCAACGGATTCAGCATTTACATTTACACAATTACGTGAAATACAATCAGCGTCGAAACTTTGTGAAACTAATCCTGATGAAGCACGACGTTTACTTCAATCAGTACGTGGTTATTTAGTATTGATACCACATAAATTTCTTTCAAAAGAATATCTTGGACCACGTTTACCAGCTAAAGAAATTTTAGCACCTGCTTGGTTTTGGACATAAATGTTCCAAAATATATATTTATATATACATACATATATATACGTACACACATATTATTTTTATTATTTATTCTTTTGGCAATTATAGATTATTATTAATCTAGATGCAATACAAAGCAATTCTTCTTTTTTTTTCAATACAGTATCTTTCCGAACAGATTTGGAAGGAAAAATAATTGACCGAAAAAGAAAAGAACAGAGTTCCGTCCATGTTTATTTTTTGTCGCCAGTTTTTATCATTTATTAGTTATTGATCACTGAAGCATAACAAAAAAAACAATATATATATATATATAAATATATATTTGACTCCTCTTAAAATGATAAATGTTTTTCTTTTCTACATGTGATAATATTCTGTGCGATTTAGTATTTTGTATTTTGACATGTCTTTATTTCTACAAAATTTCATTTACTATTATATAACAACTATTTCTCTAGGATGTTTTTTTCTATGTACTTATATAAGACACATTCCTTGATTCTTCTTTCGATATCCGTCGATGATGATTCTTGAAATGTTTTACTTCATGTTTTTTTTTCTTGGAAGAGTGTGCATGTCTTTTTTTTCTTTTTTTTTTAATGTTATTTATTAAAGATAAATGGCGATAATAAAAGAACTAATATGGACAATGAGGAAGATAGATCAAAAATATAATTTCTTTTCTTTTCTTTTTTCCAGAATATAAAAATCTTTATTATTAATAATGGTATAACTAATATCTTTTAAATTTGAATTTATTTAAATACTGAAATAGTATTATATTTATATTACAATAATTATAATATCTCTTTTGAATAATCTTCTTTATTATAAATATTAAACCATCATCGGATTAAATTTCATTTAGATTATGTGAAAAATAAGAAGCTGATGGCGGTTATTTAATAATATCGTGAGAATTAGCACATTTGCATTTAGAGATTATTTTATATCAACATACGTCATTCAGTTGAGGCACTAAATAATCTATGAATCATCGATAAATATGACGATGCATGATAAAAATGGATTTTTTCTTCTATTTAAAAAAGTACATTTAAACATTATGTAATAATTATATCTACAAGAACAAAAAAAAAGTTCTTTAAAATTCAAATAAAAAAAAATTCATTACTCATGAGTATAGAATGTAATAATACTTTTACCTTTCAACTGAATAATAGATTTTTGTAATTTTGACCCTGGATATTTTTTTTCCATTTTCTATTATTAATCAAATATCAATAACAAAAAAATAACAATTTCCCATGAGATATTTTATGATATCTCATCTAAGTTTTTAATTTAATATCGTTATCATTATAAAAAAAACTTAGATAACCATTTAAAAAAAGAATATATAAATATGACCTGTAGTTAATACTCCTTACATTTATTTTATAGTCTTATCTTTTTCATCATTTTAGATATTGCTATCAACATGTATGTGTCGTTTATACTTTCAACGATCCTTTTTTTCTACATCAGTGGTGGTTTAGCCGTCAATTGCCCAAAATCATCAGCTAATTGGTGTGATAATAAAGATATTGCACAAGCTTGTGGTGTATGTATTTATATGAAAAAAATATTTATTCGATCTCACTTTTTTGTTAAATTCTAATATCAGGTAATTGATCAATGTAATAAGTATGTTTGGAATATTCATGCTGCAGATGATCGTGTTAATTTAACTGTTTACTATGAAACTCTTTGTCCAGATTGTCGAGATTTTATTAAAACACAAGTTTGGAATGCTTATCAATCAATTCTTAGTATTGTTAATATAAGTTTTGTTCCATATGGAAATGCACGTGAAGTATATCGACCTGAAACTCAATTATACCAATTCTATTGTCAACATGGTTCTGATGAATGTTATGGAAATTTAATTCATGTAAATAAATTAATTTTATTTCATTTTTATAAAAATTCCCCTTTTCTTAGACTTGTGTTATACATCTATACCCAAATACAACAGCACATTTAGTAAGAATAAATTATTTTATTAAAAAAACTGTATTTCATCTTTGTATTATCTAGCCATTTATTTATTGTACTGAATCAACTGATGGTGATATTGAAACAGTAGCTACACAATGTGCAGAAAAAACATCAATTGATTTTAATAAAGTTAATTCATGTGTACAAAGTCGATTAGGTAATCAATTACAACATTTATATGCTAACCAAACAGATAGTCTTCAACCACCTCATCAATATGTACCTTGGATAACAATCAATGGTGAACATACAGAAGAAATGGAACAAGCAGCTGAAAAAGATCTTATCGGAGTTATATGCAAATCTTATAAAGTAATTTCTTCGAAATTAAATTTTATCAATATTCATATTAAACATATACCTTTTTTAGGGTTCAAATCCACCAGCTCAATGCACGAAAAATTTATAAACAATTGACATACTATATTTTTTTTCATTATTATATCAAAGTCTTTCGTAATTTTTTCTCTTTCTATTTCCGATTAATTAAATGAGCTTTTTACTAATATGTTATTAATTTAAATAAAATCGTTAATCTTTCTTTTTTCTTTTTTTTCTCTACAATTCATAGCAACAGAATGAATAATGATGTTTATTTTTATCTGATCTATCTTATATTATTAATAGTTTTATATATTTATTATATAATAATTATTCTACAAGACAAAAGTAATCTATTTGATGATAATGAACAATATGATTACTTAGATAATTATGAATGTAAAATACCACGTTTGTTATGGTTTAAAAAAGGATATCGATTACGTTGACCTTTGATATTTTCAGATCTGGTCTTTTTTTTCTAAACACATTGTTTATACAAGTAAGAGAGAGAAAGAAAAAAAAGAGAAATATGCACGAAACACGAGTACGAATTATGGTTTCTTTTTTTTTTCGTATATTACTTGTACAATTTTTGTATATTCTGTTTTGTTTTTCTTCTTACATTTATTTTTTTCAGAATGATTGAAAATAAGTGGACAGTAAAGGAATATATAACTTACAGTCTTTTAACACTTGTTTTTCTTTCATCATGGACAGATATTAATGGTATATTTGCTGAATTACCACAAATTATTTTAACTCAACCAGAACGTTGGAAACTTGGCGCATATCTTGCACTTATTACAAACTTTGGTAATATTGCACCATTAACACTTGTTATTATAAAATGTTTAAGTAAAAAACGTACACTTAATTCTATTCCAATAAATTATGTTGTTATTAGTATTGGTATGTTATCATGTTTTCTGCTGATTTTCTTTTGGCAACGTACAGCAATAATAAAAAATCAAAATTATAGTTTAACACTTCTTATACTTGCATTTTTTCTATCATTACTCGATTGTACATCATCAGTTTCATTTGCTGATTATATACAAAAATTTCGACGCGAATTTACAAGTGCACTTTTTCTTGGGGAAAGTTTAACATCAGTTATACCAAGTTTATTAGCGATTGGACAAGGGAATGGTCAACTTTATTGTACATCATCATTAATTAATGGAACAAATACAACAACTGCTGTTTATAAAACTGCACGATTTTCAGTTTCAATTTATTTCTTATGTTTATTTATACTTTTAACAATTTCATTTATTGCATTTATACTTTTACAATGGACAAAAATCGCACGAAATTCACGTCAATTTATATCGAAAACAAATGAAGATAATAATAATAATGAAACTGTAAATACACTTGTCGAACAACAAGATGTTACTACTATTCCATCTGAATCATTTCAGTTAACTAAAACATCCTACCTTCTTCTTTCATTTGGATGTACATATACAAGTTCAATTCTATTCGGAATGCTTCTTTCCATCTCAACATATGTTCTAATGCCATATGGACATCGAATATTTTATCTTGGAACAATTTTATCACCATGGATGTTAACATTAATTTGGATTTTAGGTATGATAAAACCTATAATATCTAAACGTTATATATTATTATTTATTCTATTGGGTACAATAACATTTTCATTTGATTTATATGTCTCATTTAAAAGTCCATGTCCACCATTTGTTAATACAACAAAAGGTAATATTTTTATTTTATTTATTTGGCTTAGTACTTATGTATTATTGGGATATCCTCGTTTAATTATTGCAAATTATGTTCGAAATTATTCATCAAATGGAATGTTTTGGTATGGTGTAAATGTTCAATTAGGTGCATTAATTGGTTCGATTATAGCTTATCTTTTAATAGAAACATTTTCTCTACTTCGTGAATGTATACCTTGTGAAATACTTCATTGTTAATTGTTAATAAGACAAATATACTTTTCCTCAACTAAAGATTGATGAAGACATTCTTTCTTTTACTTAAGGCATATATGTATACATATATATCATATGGATTATATGTCATCCGTACTCGTCGTCCCATTAGTAGTTTTTGATGAATAATCATCTTGTCAGAACACGCGTGTATTCTTTTGTACGTGTCCTTAAAACATATTATAACTCATCTATTGTTCATTCGCTAGACATATTATACTTTTTTATGTTATTCACATTAATAACTGTTGATTTTACTGAAGACAAAACATTATTATGTTTTGATCTCTTTTCTCGAATAGAAAAAAATAAAATAAAATGAAGAGATGAAATAGAACTATCGTTTACCTTTTAAAAATTTTTGATTCATATCAAATCTTATTCATTCTATATGAATAGATAATACATCAAATGATAATTGGCTATATCTCCTCTTCTTCTTCTTCTTCCTTCTTGATCAAAATGATTGATATTGAACAGATCTCTCTTTCCTATTGTTGATATAAGAGGAAGAATAATTGATTAACTATTTTAATATAAAGACTTCGTTTGCTTTTTTTCTACTTGCAATGAATAATTAAATCTAGCGTGACAAGTTTTTCTGTATGTGTCCCTCCTTTTTTTTTTATTATAAATATTAGTTCAATAAGTTCGCACATTCAAATCTATTTCTAAATAGAAAAAAACAACATGAACATTAATTCCTTTACTTATTAATATGAACGACAGAAAAATGTTGGCAGCATGTCCCATATGAACACTGTCAATATGTATCTCTGTGCACATACAAATCGATTATTATTAGTCTTCATCGCACGCGATATTGAAGAAGTTAAACAGATAATGCTCTTATTTCTAGACATCCCCTCTCCTTGATACGTGTGTACACATAAAAATGAATCTTTTTTTATTTACCTATATCGATATACACAAAAAAAAAATCTATTAAATGATTATATCATTCGATTAAGTCCAAGGGCTTAGAATAAAATAGTCATTGTTGACATCTTCTTATTTTTCACCTAAAGCAATTTATATGTTGATGAGTTTGAAAATCGTCTTCGCTCGATTAAGTTTAGATAGATAAAACATTTAGATATGTCTTGAGTGCATTCAAATGAGTTTAAATGAAGTCATTTACTTTTAGTATATATATATATATATATTTCTTACAATCAGAACAACACACACACACTATCAAATCTATGTACAAACACCGGTATGCAAGAGAAAAAAAACGACGTGATGGCATTATTTGTCATATCTATATGGCTATCGCATTTTTGCATTGCTATGTCTTAAATACGGCTTGTCATATGTGCGTAGTTTGTGTATTGTTTTTGTACTCGATGATGAGCTACTATGAGAAAGTGTAGGTGAATTTGATAAACTTCCGGATGATGTATTCAATTGTAATTGTGGTGGCAATGTTTGAGGTAAAGGATTTGTTTCATTAGTTGATTGATTTTGTTGTTGTTGAAAATTTTCATTACGATTTAATTCTGACTGCCAAACTGCCTGTGGCCATCCTGTTCGTCCTTTGATTTTACGTGGTGATAATGAGTTATCAAACTATAAAAAAAAATAAAGATATTAAAATAATTAATTTGTTATTTTTTTTTTCTTAATTGATATTCTTACCTTCATTAGATCTCTATGATCTTTTCTTGTTTTAATAATTTCAGCTTTAAATGCACTTGGCATGGCTGTTGGATCATCTTTAGATAATATATCCATGAGAAATTCAATATATTTTGTAGCTAATTTAAGTGTTTTTATCTTGGATAATTTTGTGTCAGGTTGAACATTGGGTATCGCTGTGCGTAGATCGGAAAAAGCTGTATTTATAGATTGTGTACGACGGCGCTCTTTTTTATTAGCTGAGACACGTCGTTTAAAACAACGAGGAGCACCTTAAAACGTATAAAAAAGTTTTCTGTGCTCGAAAATAAAAAGAAAAACAAGGAAACTTGACTATACCTGTTCCACCAAGATTTGATCCGATTGTTGCTTGTCCTTCAATGCTTATTTCATTGTCAATAGAAGATGATGATGTTGTCCAAGCAAGATTATAATCATATGGCATGATTGAATGATCATAATTTTGTACAGTTTGATTATGATTATTCGTATTAATATTATTATTATCAAATGAATATGTTTCAAGTTCATTTGTTGGATAATATGATGTTGAAATTCGATTATATGGATGATAACGAGAATTATGATGATGTCGATTAAATATTACACCGGATGGTGAAGTTGGTGAAGATGTATAACTATCATTTGGTGAATTAAACATTTTTTTAAATCACCTGTTTATTAATAATTAGACTAGTTCGTAAATGTAATAGTATCTTCTGATATTTAGTGTATATAGCTCTGTTAATCGTCAAGATGATGTGTGTGTTTGTACGATTGACTGATTGAGTTTGGTTCACTTATTGACTCGTAACTTTCTTTCTCTCCTCTTCTATTCTCTCCCTCTCTCTCTCTCTCTCGTTCTCTCTTAATAGATATACATCGTATACGTTTACTCTTTCTCCTTCTACTTTTTCTATCCAATAATAGGAAAAAAAAATTATCGTTTCGTCCTTTTTCTTTCTACCTCGACTCCTATAGAACACATCCGATTGGTTGTTGATGATCGATGTAGAATATTTTTATACACCATTCAGATTATTTAGCATGATAGACAAAAACCTTATCGCCTTTTCTTTTTTTGTTCTATAAATATTTTTTTCGAGTGCTTTGTTTGACGTCACGGTTGGATATGCGTTTGTCTACGTACAATAATATCGACTGGATAATATCCAGTAGGTTACAAGGTGTGAAATTAAAATTTCACACAACAAGTACGCAATCCTGACTTTTTTGTTTTTTACTTAAATAAATTCGTCGATTCATTAATAGAATTTATCGATAAATATAAAAAAGAATAATCTCCAATGGGAATGCTGCTACTGTTTAACTGATAAGAGTCAAGGCATGGCAGGATGTTTGTTTGTTTAATAATCGTGTTTGATGTATGTGCTTCATTCTGTTCTTTTAGCCTAGACGATTATCACTTTCTGTCGTCTTCACTAACAACAAAATAGATCATGTTTATACTTCGGCTTATTTCATTCAATCATACCAGATCACCGACGATGATTACGCGCTTTTCTTTTTTTATTATTTCATTTACTCCTGAAATTGAGATGAGCATTCATGATAAAATCACATTAGCAAAAGGAAGCGGCAAGTTTTTTTTTCTGTTGTTGTCTTTAAAGGAAGAGAATAGAAAAAGAATACGGAACTTGCTGAAAAGAAAACGAAATGTTATAATATTAACAACGCTTTGCTTGTAAAACCGGACATACATGTATGTATGTATGTCTATAAGAGCATCTGCCTACACATTATATTTTATATATCATTTATCTTTGATCTGAAACGTAGAAATTACAACATGACATGCTTCATGTTTGTGTATATAATCGATTCAAAGACACAGACATCAAATTAGTGAATATATATGAACAATAATTATTGTTCTAGTAGAATTCATCTGTCGATTGAATAAAATAAAACTGTATCTGTATTCTTTTCAACAAAAAAATTCTCATACATAAATGACTAGCAGTAAATTATGTTCATTAATATAAAAACCTTGAAATTAGTATTGCTGTTTCTCATCAAACTAAATATGCTTGATTTGTGATCTCTTCAATTTCACGCTCAATGCTGTTCAATGTAAAAATATTTTTAAACGATCAAAATATCTTCCTATTTTTTCCACCATTGATAAATAGGAATGACCACAATATAAAACCGATATCGTATATATTTCGTTGTTTTTCATAATAAAGTTATTTAGAAATGAAGATATAATAGATTTGAAACCTCCTTTCTTCATCTAGACATTAAGTCACTAATAATCGATTGATATAATCTCATCACTTTATACACGTCATTGATAATAATCTTATACGATTCATAAGGTGACGTGTCATGATATCTATATAAACGAACTAGTTCATTTGTATTCTTATACTCATCTGTCTCTTTCAAGATGCTTACTTTATATAACATATTTTTGTTACTTAACTTATCATACTTGAAATATTTCACCGACTTTTCTAAATCATACAAACTCTGATAAATCAATTTGAAATAAATATTATTTCATGATTTCTATTTATTAATAATAAACCATCTGCCAATAAATTCTCTATTCCCATTCGGGGAATACATTCAATGAAATGCACTACTAATTCATGTTCACTGAAATATTAGAATATATACCTTAATTATAATTCATTTTTAATATATTTGTTCCTATCGTATAGCGACATCGTGAGAGAAATATCTAATTCTTCTTACTAGATTGATTCTTTGACGAATCGAATAATTTTTTTACATTTTCTTTCTTAAAAAAAGAATTGATTTTCCGATTTCATCTTATTCTTATGTTACGAAATGTCATCTAATAACAAACCTGTTGATCCAAAATTACAACAACTCTTTCCGTAAGAATTCCTTATGAATTATTTCATAATCTTAATTTTTTCTATCTAGTTTACCGAGTGGTTTACGTGCTAATGTAAGAAAAACTGAAGTTGTTACTCAAGCACATCGTACTGAACAAGAGTATAGTTAACTTATTACTCCTATCAATAAATATATTTAGATATTTAGATATTTTGAAGCAGATGATCTCGATGATGTTGCATATAATAAAGCTAAAGCAGCTAAGAATCAAAAAATGGATGATGATTTAGATTATCTACCAGCACCAGGTAGTCCTAGTTATAAACCTGAACAAAAAGATGATGATGACGATGATGATGAAGATGAAGATCCACTTGAACAATTTATGAAAGCAAATAATAATCAAGCAAAAAAAGATTTAGACGCAATTGGAAAGAAAAAAGAAAAGAAACAAGAAAAGTAAATAATATCAAAATTAATTATCTATTAAAATAAAATTAATCTAGAGGAGTACGTGATGATATTGATAAAGAAGATGATCAAGAATCATATTTTCGTTGGCTTGAAGAAAATCCAAATGCTGGTTTACCAATTGGAGATGATGATGATGAAGATCGAGAATTACAATATGATGATGATGGTATTTATTTTTATTACAAAAAAAGAACAACTTTTTATTTCTCTATGTTTTTAGGTAATTTAATTGCACCTGAGGTATCTAAGGTTATTGATCCTCTTCCACCTATTGATCATTCTCAAATTGAATACTCATCATTTGAAAAGAATTTTTACATTGAACATGAAGAGATTCGTAATTTATCAGATGATCAAGTGAATGAATTAAGACATAAACTTGGTGTTAATGTAAATCATTTTCTAATAATATTTATTTTAATATAAAAAAAAAATTTTCAAGGTTCGTGGTATAAATATTCCTCGTCCAGTTGTTAGTTTTGCTCATTTTGGTTTTGATGAACGTTTAATGAAAAGTCTTCGTAAATCAGAATTTTCAACACCAACATCAATTCAAACACAAGTAAAAATCTATAACTTTTTTTGAAAAATAGAAATAGCTTTTCTCTTTAGGCCATTCCAAGTGCATTAAGTGGACGAGATATTATCGGTATAGCTAAAACAGGTAGTGGAAAAACTGGTGCTTTTGTTTGGCCAGCTATTGTGCATATTATGGCTCAAGTAATTTATTTATTTCTTAAATTTAAATTGATTTATCTATTTAAACAGGAACAACTTAAAGTTGATGATGGTCCAATTGTTTTAATCTTAGCTCCAACACGTGAATTAGCTCAACAGATTCATCTGGAATGTAAAAAATATGGTAAACCATATAATATCAATTCTTGTTGTGCATTCGGTGGTGGAAATATGCATGAACAAATAATGGCTTGTAAAGAAGGATGTGAAATACTTGTTTGTACACCTGTATGTTATAAAAAATACGATGATTTACGAATATTTTAATTTTCTTTTGTGATATTTTAGGGTCGTTTAATTGATTTAGTAAAGAAAAAAGGAACTAATTTACAACGTGTTACATATGTAGTTTTTGATGAAGCTGATCGAATGTTTGATATGGGTTTTGTAAGTTTTTAAGAAATAGTATTGATTATGAATTAATATTATTTAAAAAAAAGGAACCACAAGTTCGTTCAATTGCTGATCATATACGTCCTGATCGACAATGTTTATTATTTAGTGCAACATTTAAGAAAAAAGTTGAAAGATTAGGTGAGATTATTTAATAAATGATTTCATATTTTTCAATTTATTTTGTTCATATAGCACGAGATATTCTGGCTGATCCTATTCGTATTGTTCAAGGTGAAGTTGGCGAAGTAAGTTTCATTTTTATCATGTATATATTATTAATTCATCTTATTCAATAGGCTAATCAAGATGTTCTTCAAATAGTTCATATTGTATCTAATGGACCTGCTAAATGGACATGGCTTCTATCAAAACTTGTTGAGTTGACTGTGTGTAAGTATTGATTGAATTTTATTATGGAATTGATTGATTTCGTCGTTATTTCTTCAGTAGGAAAAGTGTTAATATTCGTTACACGTAAAGATAATTGTGCTGAATTAGCAAGAAATCTTAAAGAAAATGGTTTTACTGGTAAGATATCTAACAAATAAAAGCGAATTTTGAACTAAAATAATAATTTAGCTGGTCTCATTCATGGTGATATGGCACAATTTGATCGTTCACAAGTCATTAGTGATTTTAAAAAGAAAGATATACCAATATTAGTTGCTACAGATGTAGCTGGTTTGTTATTATTCTTTTTTTTTGAATAAAATATTTCTATTATTTTTTAATTAGCACGTGGTCTTGATATACCATCAATAAAAACGGTAGTTAATTATGATATTGCACGCGATATTGATACACATACACATCGAATTGGTCGAACAGGTCGTGCCGGAGAAAAAGGAACAGCATATACATTATTAACACCCACAGATAAAGATTTTGCACCAAATTTAGTTAGAAATTTAGAAAATGCAAATCAAACTGTATCATTAGATTTACTTAATATGGCTATGCAAGTTAGTAAATATATTGAAAACGAAAAGATAATGTATATATTATAAATATTTAGACTAGTAATTTTGCTAATAGTCGATCTCGACATGGTGGCGGAAAACATTTTGCACTTGGTAGCCGTGTACAACGTGAACGACCAGGTTTTGGTTCAGATAGTGGACCATCTGTATCAACATCTAGAACAACTATTGATTCATCAAATCCTTTTGATTATGACGGACCACCAACAAAAAAAGTATATTATTATTATTATTACATTCAATTCATTGGTTTTTTCTTAGACGACTGCAGTAGGTCCAATGACAGATTGGCGTGGAGGTTCAAGTGTATCATCAGCTGGCATGAGTGGTCCTAATCGAACTTCAGCTATGAAATCAGCATTTCAAACACAATTTAAATCAAGCTTTGTATATATTCTACTCATTTTTTTTCATTGCAGAACAACTTGAATTTTTTTTCTATAGGTCGCAGCAACAGATACTGGTCTTAAAAGTCATTCAGTAGCTGTACCTAGTTCCGTAACACAAAAACGAACTGGGCAACAATCTAATAAAAATGATCCATCATCAACAACAAAACGAAGTCGATTTAGTGACTAATCTGTATATATATTTTGTTTGAAAATAAATATCTTTGTCTTTAAAAAATGTTTATCTTTTAAAATGAAAACTTAAGTTGAAATGGTATCATGAAAATTAAAAAAATATTTTAATGTATTTTCTGGATCTTCTAAGTTTACATAGTGACCAATATCAGCATTTAATAGACATGTATCAGGATTAGTAATAATTTCTCGATATCTATCGACGATATGTTTTCCACTAATTGGATCATATGGTCCATTTATAAGTCTAATTGGAATAGGATTTTTCGTAAATGTTTGTACTTTATTTATTGCATCAACCCATCGATCTCTATTTATAGATCGTTCATTAATATAACATTGTAATTGTTGTAATAGATTATATGGAGCATTGAAAAATAATAAATCTATCATTTCATCTAATTCTTGTTGAGTTCGTTTTGTTGATGGACCAAATATACGATTAAGTGCTGAACTAAATAGTGCTCGAGGAAGTATATTTTGCAAAATAACTCCAATTATAGGTGTTTTTAATAGTTTCATTGACAAAAATGGACGATAAGATTCAGGAAATAAACCACCATTAAGAAATACTGTTGATTGAATAATATATTTTCTATTATCAATTTGTCTTGCTAAAAATTCTTGAGTAATTGTAGTACCTACATCATGAGCCATAATATGAAATTGTTTGATTTGTAAAGAATTCATTAATTCTTCAATCATATCTACTTGTGAAAAAATCGTATATGAAAATGAAACTGGTTTAGCTGATAAACCATAACCGATATAATCCGGAGCAATACAATGAAATCGTTTTTCTAATTCATCTCGCATATATAACCAATCTATCGATGAAGTTGGATATCCATGTAATAACAATAATGTTGGTTTTGAATTAGCTGTTGTATCACGTATATTTGAATCATAATAAAATATTGGATAACCATTAAAATTAAAATATTTTCCTTGTTTAGCCCAATTATGGATTTTTGGAAAACGATATGGATTAATTGCAGGAGTAAGCAATTTTTTTATTAGAATTCCTAATATGAGAATAATAATAAAAAGAAGAATGATACCCATTGTTTATCTTCGTTACTGGAATATAAGATTTATAATCTTTGATCCTTTTACTCTCTGAATCATCGTTTCAACAGTATTTGCTTTTATACCGGCCAATCTAATATTTTTACCTACCTCTATTTTTATAAAAGTAAAATTAGTCCTTTTGCCTTTCAGACATTTTTAATATCCTGTACATGAAAGTGATGAAAACCAACGGTTTTTTTTAAAGTTTTCAAATATTTAATGAATTGTGCACGATGATCAAGATGTGCCATCATTATAAACAAACATATGAGAAGACCAGATGGATATTGTACCTGAAGTTTGTGAGAGTAGTGTACTTTCTTGACGTACATAACCCCATTGTCCTAAATAAAAGCCAAATAACGTTG
>CAJNOI010000031.1:697378-709777 GCA_905250115.1 Adineta steineri
AGGATATAAAAAAAGAACAGACAATTTATTACACTATGATAAGAATAATTTCTTGTTGATATCATCATGACTTTATCAGAGTCAGTACTCTTTGCTATGGTTCTTGATACAACAAATAAATTGATATGAAACAAGTTTATCTTATTTTATGCTTGATTTAAATAATTAATTTTATTAGAAAAATACTATTTATAACTACATATTAGCCAAAACAAAAAGATTCGTATTTAACAATTAAGTAGAAATTTCTTTCGTTGAGTTTTTATAATTTAAATTAATAACAGAATTAGTAAAAGCTTGATCAGCAAAATCACAGATAACAACATTAACACCATTGACAAGTGATGGATCACGTTGACGATCTGATATCCATTTAATTAATGTTGCATTTGTCTGTTTTGCATTTGCATAAAGTGAACTAAATGGATTTCTTTGTATAGATGAACCATCCGGTGTAGTTTGTCCTTGCGTAACATTAATGCAAGTTGTAGGTCGAGGTTGGGATACTTTTTCATTGAGAAATAAAAATAAAGTTTCAACTCTAGGTGTATTTGGCCATGGCGATTCACAAACCTATATCCAATAAATAAAAATATCTTCATAAAACTTTATTTTTTTTATTTTACTTTAAAAAAATGTCCTATTTTATCCATATAAGGTGAACATTTATCAGCATCTTCATCATAGAGTAAAATAACTTGTTGTTTATGATTCCATAAATAATTTAATGTACATTCATTTATTGTTCGTGCTGTTGTACAGAGTTTTGTACCAAATACTTCATGTATAAGATCAATTAATTTCTTATGACCATGATCTTCAATAAAATCATAAAAATGATTGAAATCAAGTAAAATTATTTCTTGAGAATATTTGTTCAAAAATTCATTCATTTCTTCTAAACACTCTCGAACTAATCTACCTAATAAACCATGTGTAAATGTAAATGGTGATTTTTTACATAAATTTTCATCTGTTGTACGACAAACACGTAAATCAAAATAACGAATACCTATTTGTAATTGTTCTATAAAAGAATAAAATTATTTTCTAAGTCGATAAAAAAAAATGTTAATACCAGTAAAATTTTTATTTTGTGTAATACTCCAATTTCTAATAATAGGACGAAGAATCCAATGAAAACGTCTTAAATTTGGAATTAAATCAGGTCCTGGTTGAGATGTTAAATGAAATGCAAATGAGTCATGTGTACCTATGATATAAACATGAATTTAATTTTATCGATATATATATATGTATCTACCGGGTATAGCAAGTTTTGTGATAGGTTCATTATGAAGATTTGTTGGTAGATTTTTCATCCATTCGATATGCTTCAATTCTGTTACTAATTCAGAATTTGGCGTACAACAACTACTCGCCATAATACGAGATTTATTTATCTGAATAGAAGGATGATTGATTATTTTTTTTAAAATCATTAAATAACGATTAAATTAGATTTTATTTTTCACAAAAACAAAAATAAATATTAATAAAATATACTTAGTTTATTTTCGGTGCACTACGATCATTTGTTTTAGTTTTTTTTAATTTCGAAAATGTAAAATCTGCAATCGAACTTAATAATTCATTTCGATCATCATTGACAGTTACCAATGGTGATGATGGCGGTGGCGGAGGTAGTAATGGTGTTGCTGGTTGAGAAACAACCCTAGACGTATCAGCAGTATCATTCGATAATGTAGATTTCACTGTTGGTAATGGATCAATAGTAATTGATTGTTGAAGATTTTCTATAGATAAAAAAAAAGAGTTTAATCAAAGCGAAAAACAAGAAGCGATAATGTTATTTTTTATTTTTTTTTACCAATGTGTATGCAGCAGTTAAAAGCTGATTGATAAATACAATCATTCTTACCCGATATTCTATAATGTTATCTCAAAAAATTAAAAAGGAGATATTATTCGATTTTTTAATCAATATATTTCTATTTCACGTAATTCAATTTCATAATCAATAACTTACTTGATATATTTAGAGAATTTAAACTATTTTCCATCTGTTTTTTTGCCTATAATAAAAACGTATGGATAGATCTATGAAATAATAGATATTAACTTGTCTTTCGCGACGACGTTTCAGTTTTTCTTCATCTGACATAAGATGATTAGCAATTTTTGAATGACGTTGAGCATTTTTAATCTAATTAAATATTTCATATAGTCGAATAGAAAAAAAATTCAATCAAATACTTTAATTCGATCATCTTCTAATCGTTCTTGAGCTTTTTGATTAATTAATTCGAATATTTCTTTTACTTTAGGATTTAATCTCATCTGAAAACGTTCCAAACCATTTGAAATTGTTGCTTGAAAGAAACTAAAATAAAAATAGCTCAAATCTAGGAAAATATGAATATAAAAATTTTATACGGTTCATTTAAAAGTTGTCCTATCGTTGGTAAATCTCCTGATGAAATAAAGATTTTTGAAAGTATCTGTTGAACAGGTACTGGAACTACATGGGGAAATTCTGTACATAAACTTGATGGACATTCTTCACCGGTTGATAATTCATATAATAAACGTCCAAACGAATAAATATCACATTGTTCAAAGGTCTGAAAAAAACACAATTGAAATATTCAAATTTTTTATGTTTTTTTGATCTACGAACATGAATATGTTTAAGATTAGATAAATAATATCGATATTTTGATGATACACCTGTAATAACATTAGTTAAATCGAGAAATTTTATTGTTTGAGATTCTTCAAAATCAATTAAAATATTTCCTGAATGTAAATGACCATAAACAAGATTGTTTTCATAAAGAAAATAAAGTCCTTCTAAAATTTGACGACCTATTGTTTTTATTTGATTTAAATCACATCGTCGTTTTGCTGATATTGGACCATATCGTTTCCAATAAATACCATTAGCTGGTTTCGTCTAGAATTTTAATGAAATAAAATAATAAGAAAATTCTCGAAAATATCTTACGCGATGAATGTAATCTTTCAATGAGCCTCTATTATAAAATCGACAAACTGTTAATGTGCCACTTTCATTTGCATAAAAATCTTCAATTGGAATAATCAATGGATGCTATATTAAATATAATTCAAGAAATTTCTTTACATAAAAGAGAAAAATCTGTACTGTAATTGATTTAATTAATCGTAAACAATTTGAAATATCTTTTTCTACAAGTGCTTTATCTAAACCATAGTGACACTATAAATAAAAACTTATTTATTTTGTACGATAGAGAGAGATAGATTACCCATATTACTAAATAACGTTCATCTTTTGGACTTCCGATTTTTGATGCAAGAAAATAATTTTTATCATAACGCCATCCTTCAAAGAAATAATCCAATAAGAAATAGATAAAAAAGAATATCCTACCAAAATGGAATAGAGGTTCGATTATTTGATATGTATTATTCATTGAACGGATAAACATCGACACATGTTGTAATGCTGATTCTGAATTTAATCATTTTTAATACGAAATAAAATATTTTATTTTATTTAAATAAGTAAATTACCAGGATAATTAGTTCTATGATTATGTGGATCAAGAAAACGATGGACAATTAATGAATTACAAAGTTCTACATGTTCAACAAGTTTATTAAGATATGCCTATAGTTTATTATTTTCTATAGAAAAGAAAGTGTTAATATTAGAACATACTTGAAGACCTTTTTGTCTTTCAGACATAAATATTTGATCAGTATTACCAAGAAATTTTTTCTTTGGTAATTCAAAATCAAACCCACAATCTTTTAATATATTATTCAGATCAACAAATTCTCGATAACGTTTTGTTATAATCCATGATGTTAATGGATCATTTGACATACGTGTGACTCGAATAGAATATTCCTATAATTTCATTTTCAAACGAATATGTATTTACTATTTAAGAGAAATATATTTCATGAATTATTACCCCATGTCCATCGACAACATATGAACTTTCAATAGTACATGTCATTGGTAGTGTAGCATCGATAGATGATTGTACATTACTGAGTCTTTGGGGTACTATTAATCGAGCCATTTATATTATGATTTTACATCATTACAGATCTAAAACTTAAACAGGAATGTGCTATTTTAATCGAAGAAATAGAGTAAAGATAAAACTACACATTCAAAACATTTTACTATTCGATTCAAAAATGTTATATTAATCAGTGGTGGGAATATATATAAAAATAAAACCCGCTTAATTATTTTTATATTATTATTTTTTTATTTATTCTTCGTATGGGTCCAATAGAAAATAATCAAGAAGTTTATCGTAGTAATCATACAATGAATGATATGCCTATCAAAAATGAAGAAGAGGATCTCGAGCAGGATGATTGTTTTGTTAAATTTGGTTTAACTTCATCCTCGGAAGAGAAAAATGAACGAATTAATAAGAAAAATCAAAAAGAAAAGACACAAATAGAAACAAATGAAGATCAACCAGCACATTTAGCTGATGAGATCGATGCAATAACAGCACTTATTATCTATAATACTTATTCTAAAAAACATGAATTTACATTTAGTGCACAACATCGAGTGAGTTAAATCTCGGAAAGAAATAAAAAGCCTTTTTACCAATATCACTTATAAATATGTAGGCTAAAATCGCTACTCCTTCGAAAATTATTCGCGATGATATAGATCGATTTGATGCTATATATTCATGTTTAATCGATCAATCGGCATCAACACGAAATAATTCTGTGAAAAAAACTAATCTTCTTAGTAATCATTTATGTAGACGATTTTTTAGTCTATCGGAGGATATACCTACATTAAAAAAATTTCAACAAAACGAACAAATACGTATCTATGAAGAGAAAAAAGCAAATTTTAATCGTGTACCATTTATTCCAAATATTTTATCATATCAACGAACTTGTCCTCAATATAATCTTGATGATATGAAATGGATACGAGATCATCTTTGTTAAGGAAGAAAAAAAAGCGAGTCTATTTCTTATTGTTGTCTAAGTAACCAGAAAGAAAAAGAATAAAATCTTAATTTCTTAATCCTTAATGATATTTTTCAATTCTTCTTTATTCTCTTCTTAAACATCGAGTTTGTAATGATCGAACGATTAAATATAAGAAAACAACAAGATAATGATAGAAAAAAGAATGAATTATTTTCTATTTTAAATAATCTATCAAATTCATCTACTAAACAACAAAAATCGTCATTAAAACGTCTTTCAACAAATTCAAAATTAAATAAAAAAAATCGTTTAATACAATTATTTTTTCCTACTCGTTCGCGCATTAAACTTCATCAATCTCAATTACCAACTAATAAACAAACAATTTCTCCGCTAAACGAACAAGTTGCAAAATTAAATCAACGTGCTGTTGATGTTAGAACTGGTATTGAACATAGTATTTCATCATTACATACTCAACGTTTACAACATTTAACTACCTTAAATGAAAAAACACGAGATCTTGAAAGAGCTGCTATTGCTTTTGAACATTCATCATCAAAACATCTTAAACAAGAACTTGATAAAACAAAAAAATTATCATATCTATTTAAAATAGCTATTACTCTATGTTGCAGTTTATTTTCATTTATGATTGGTTATATGATTATTCAAATAATGCGAGATAAAGGAATCGTATAATTTGTTAATAGAGATATTTTTCAGTCAGATAAAAAATAATTTCAAAAAAAATCCTAATTATAGATACAAAGATTAAGTTAGTTCATATAGAAGAAAAGTGAAACTTATTAGAATTTATATTTCTATTCAAAACAAAGACAATCATCTTCTAATTAAGTACAAAATAAAGCACTTAATCTTCTCTCTAAATTGACTATATCAATAATAAAATACAAATCATTTCTTGAAATATGTATATTTAAGGATAAATATAGTAAGACAAATTCGCTTGTACACACACACACATAATTGAACAGAGAAAATTTACATCACACAAACAATACATACATAGACAAGAAAGATGCACGTTTGGTTTTCTTTTAAAGATGGTTAACCCACACATAATTAATTCTTTTTTTGTGTTGTGGAAGACTCGTCGTACATCATCTCTTCATTTTCTAACTTTGTTTTTCATGGGAATGTTCAATGAACGAGACATAAAAAAAATGTTTGTAAATAAAATGAGAATAGGAACAAAAGAACAAATAAACTCAACGACGAGGTTCTTCTTCGACTTTTCTGTTTCTACTGTTTTTTTTCGCCCTTACATACACACACTCTCACAAGAATATTTTACATTGTAAAAAAAGGGGGAAAAAATATCTCCTCATTCAATTGATTCATACTGGAAAAAAAGAGAAGTAAGAACACAAACTAGGTATATGAAATGAGATTTTCCTTATCAGAATGTCTTATATATATATATATATATATATATATATATATATATGTATATGATTGTATGTGTTTAATGATGTTCTTGAAATATTAACCAATACCAGTATAATGATTATAATCATCATTATTTGAATTATTAGGTGTTTTATCAAATTTTTTTACTTCTTCTTGCATTGATTCTTTTAATTTTAATATAGCATTCGTGTCATTTGCCTGATCTTCACCATAATTAAAGGGAGCTCCATCAGATGGTGGAGGTTGTACTTGCTGTTGCTGCTGTTGTTGTTGTTGCTGTTGTTGCTGTTGTTGCTGACTAGGTGATTGCTTCATTTGTTGATCATAATCACCTAACAAAACAATTTATTTTTATTAGGTGAAAGATTTATTAAAATGAATACCATTGATTGAACCATGATGAGGCATGTCAGGTGGTATTGATGACATATGAGACAGATGTGGATCATGATACTTAACGGTCATAAAAACAATGAAAGATATTTCAATGAAAAGAAAAAGCATTTTTATGTACCATTGGATTAGGTCCTGGTGGCATTCCACCAGACATATTTCTCATACCATAGGGTGGCATTTCCCCACCATTTGAATCTTGAGGACTTGGCATCATTGGTGTTGTTGGTGCATGGCCAGTCGGACAAGAAGTCTAAAATTTAATTATAATATTTTGAATATCAAAACTATTTGACACAATTTTTATTCAATCTGCAATGAACTACTGAGCAGAGAAGAAATAGAGATGATATTTTTGAATACTTACACCATAAGGAACTGGTGACGAGGAAGAATAACCTCCAACCTATAAATATAAAACAAAATGAGAAAAAAAAGAATAATTTTTTAATAGATCTTACTCCTGGTGAATTGGTCATATACATTCGTGGTGCAGGTTGATTCATTGATGGTGACATTGCTGGTGGCATACCTTGTGGCATACCTTGTGGTCGATATACATTTGGAGGTGGTGGAGGTCCACCTGGTCCTCCTGCATGACCAATTGCATTAGGTGGTAATCGAGTACCTGGTGATGTCATTCGTATACCTCGATTTCAAAAAAATATAGTTTTCCTTCAATTTAAATATGTGTGTATCTACCATTTCGATGAGGATCCATTTGTGGTGGCATCAAAGGTCCACCATTTGGTCCACCCTACATATATGTATAAATACAATAGAATAATGTTTCTTTTCCTATTTTCTTATTTATACCGGATAATCTGGTTGGGAAGGCATACGAATAAGTGAACGAGGTGCATTTGGATAACGTGGATACTAGAAAAGAATTTATTTGTCAAGTAGATGAAAAAAATGTATATTAAATTCTACTTGATTCATCATTTGTTGTCCCGATGGCTACAAAATTAAAATAAAATAAAACATGTAATTTTTGTAATAAATAATTTCTTACTGGAAAAAATGGTACACCTGGATTATGCATTCCTTCGTTGACATTCATTGGCATTGGAGGTGGGCCATTTGGATTTACATTTTGCTAAAATCAATGAAATAATTATTAGAAACTTAAATAGAATATATTTATACTTGAGGAGGAATACCATTAGGAGCATAATTCGAATTAATAAAACCCTAGAAAATAAAAACTCAATAGTGAAAAGAAAAAAATGAGGAAACTTACATAGTCATGAAATGCTTTAGCTTCTTCAGAATGAGGATGTTGCTCTCGACGTTCTGGTGCGGCACTATATAAATCCCAAAATACACTAAAACAAATTCGACAATCTATTAAAAGAATATATGATATAATTAATATCTACTCACCACCACCAACTAAGTAGAAATCCTGGTGGTTCACCGAGTGATAGTTTACTCGGTTCCCATTTCATCTATAGAATCGACAACAAACATGATTTTGAAATCATTTCGAAACAAAAAACTTACATCCGCACAAAATCCCTGAGCAGCTTTTGCTGCACCAATATGATACAAATATTCATAAACATATAAATTTAATCTATATTACGAAATAAATTTAGATAAAGAAAAAGAAACTAATACATATTTTACTTTTCTTTTGCATGAATATCTGATGGTGCATTAATACCTTTATTTTTTCCGTACATAATTGACAGCGAATTAATGTGGCGATAAATGAATAAAGAATAACATTTTATGTTAAATATAGATGAAAGATATTTATATATATATATATGATCTAGAGTATAAATTTTTTTCTTACAATAAATAAATAAAGAGATTTTATTGATTGATTGATTTCTACAGTAGTGAATTCTGTCAAGTTAACACCATTATTCCATTCATATACCTCTATTAGATTTATTTTAAGATTCAAATAAAATATCGAAAAAAAGACAATGAATTAAAATTTTAGAGATTTTTCATATAAAACTAAATTTTATCTTTTTCTTTTGTATATACTTATACATGAATGATCTAGCGTTTTTGTAAAGGTTTAATAAATGAATTTGATTGGTGTATAACTACGACCAATTAAAAATTATTTGAACTATGACTATTAATCAATATACTGTCAAAGTTTATATTTACAAAAAAAGAAAGTCATATTTTTTTCCTGAAATTATTTCATCGATAGAAAAAAGTTGCACGTACAGTTTTAGTGAAGAAATTTTAAATTATATATAATTATGACTTATGAAAATTCTATTAATTTACAAATTTGTCGTTTAAATGATGATTTCTCATAAATATATGTCTCGTCTATAAATGATAACAACACCTGATAACTAGGTAAGGTATACTATACCGTTTAAGGTGAAGTACAGATGAAAAAATATGATAACAATTAATAAGTGTATAATATTAAGTTTCTAGCTACTGGCCATAATATTGATGATATAGTGCTTCTATAATGTCTATTTTATTTCTCTGAAAATAGAAATAAACAACTTGTAGTAACATGAATTTATTTTCATTCCACTAAAAAATGATAAATACCAAAAAAACAACACTTTTGATTCATTATTTAAACCTTGATAATACAATTAATTTACCAATTCACAATATTTCATGCTTTGTAGTCTATATTTATATGTAGAACATTAAATTTTATCTCCGAATCATCATTTTTCGGCAAACGATAACAACCTGTAAAATCTGAATATTAACCTTTCAATTTACATAATATAAATATCTATAAAAAATCATTTAAATAATAACAATACATATTTGTAGTTTTAGATTATTTTATCGATTGTACTTTTTATTCTTTTCAGTACATAATGCTTGTGCCACATCAAATTAATTTAAATTCATCAAAAGATGATATAATGAATAGTATAACGGATGATGAACGTAAAAAATTGAATGAACTTGAATCTGAACGTGGTTTAATTCTTGACAAACCTTGTCGATATACACCATATCATGAACCATCACTTGTTCTTGATGATTTCCTATTTTTGGGAGATATGCAACATGCAGCAAATCAAATATTACTTCAACAATATAAAATTAGTAAGTTATTCAAATCAAAATTAAATTTGTATTGTTGTTTTTTCAGAACATATTTTAAATGTATGTGATTGGGGTACAGACAAAAATATTCAAGATAATTTTAATGTCACTCATATCCCATTATCGGATGATTGTCAAGAAAATATTAAGCAAGTACGTAAATAAATTATGAATGAACTTGAATAAATACATTTTCTATAGCATTTCGATAAAACGAATGAATTATTACATGGATTTTATGAAAAGAACGAATGCTGTCTAGTACATTGTGCTGCTGGTAAAAATAAAAAGATTTACAAGGAAATATCTTCCTTAAATGATTATTATTTGTTCTAGGTATATCACGATCAGCAACAATTGTTCTTGCTTATTTAATGAAATATCATCATAATACATTAAAAGATGCGTATGCTTTTCTTCATGACAAACGTCCACAAATTTCTCCAAATAAAGGATTTTTATTACAATTGATACGTTATGAAAATGAATTGATTCAATCTCGAGAAATAAAACCTGCAGATACAGCTGAATCCATTATAAAAGAAGAGAATCCAATAGAAACATTAGATGAATTTCAAGAAAAACATAAAATGAATAAATAGATAAAAAATATTATTTTATTTCATATTTTTATACAAAAATAAAAATTTTCATTTTAATAATAAATAATTTTTTTAAAAAAAATAAAGAACAATGAAAGACTTGAGTTGTTGAATATTAATTATTATCTTCATCTGCTAAATCGTTGTCATATTCGGTATCTTGATCTAAACGTAATTCAATTAAACTAGTTTCACAAAAAATTGATGCTGATATTGATGATATATCTGATTGTATTAGTTCATCATCATCGTCCAATGGTAATATCGTCGAATATTGTTGGTAACTACCACTATTATTCAGTTGTGAAAATGGGTTGACTTGGATTGCCACATGTGAATTTTGTAAATTATTTTTATCATTATCTATATATTGATACCTTCTGCGTTTTGTAGATGACTGATATTTGAATAAACTAATGGTTTTGAAAGACCCCATACCAATAATAAGAAGTATAACACCTATTAAAGGAATCGAATAAATCGATAGGTCGTTAAGAAACATATTTTGACAAATGAATGACGATGAAATCAATAAATACCAAGAAGAGAGACAGACAAACAGAGAGCAATGAGAAAAAGAACGAACTAAACAAACACGCACTCGTACGAAGAGTATGAGTAACTAACGAATGTTATTTTTGTTATGGTAAGTAAAAAATATCATCACCTTTCATGACGTTCGAAATGTACATTATGTTGATAAACGAATAATTTGCATACATCATCATGATAATGTACTGTTAACGAGATTTTTTTATTCTTGAATTAATTAATGTATTACTGGCAAATTCTTTTTGATTTATCGTTGTTTTATGCATGTCATCAAGATTATGTAGAACTTCTTCTATTTTATTGATATAATTTATTATCTTATTTTCAATATTATCAACATTTTGATTCAGTATAAGATATTCATCATAAGAAAGTTTATTATTAATATCTAAATATTTCAATAATGATAATTTAGTATATTATTCATTTTGAATAAAAAAAACATGACAAAATACATCTGTTTATTTAATTCATTCTATACCAACAAAAAATCGAAATAAAAACTATAGTAACCAAAGTATGATTTGTTTATTTTAAAAACAAAGAACGCAGTGACTATGTTTGCCATTGAGTCGATTACGTAGAATGTAACAGATTTTTTTTGTTTTTAAAATAGAAACATTGAGAATGACAACCAAGTCGTTTTTACTGAAAAGATCAATAATCACCCGGAGAAACATTTCTAACCACATCGAATGGAATACTTTAAGTTTCTTAGTACAAAAAATGTCATTCTTAAGTCTTTGTTATTTTCTTTTTTTTAGTATGAATACATTTTATTTCGTTTTACCTGATTTATTATCATCATGACTATGCAAAAAGGAAAAGATAATATCTATAAATAAATAAATATCATAACGTAATTTATTTTACTTGTCATCAATCTTAATTTGTCCAATATCCAAATCATGCTTCATTTGTTTCTGTTCTTCTTCATCTAGATTTCCATCATTATTTTTATCATATTTATTAATAATTTTTTTAATATCATCATCTGTATACCCTTGAATCTTAAATATACGTATATAGATATTATTCGGTCAAGTTAAGTGTGCTCTAAATTTGGAGTTTACGGATCTCTAAGTTTTCGCGAAAAACTCTACCTGAAAACTGTTTTGATTGCTCTAATAGATACTCTGGACTGTACTGAGTCGACACTGGTGATGCTCAAGAAAAAAAGTACATAGTTACAACCGAAAAACTCGTAAACTCCAAATTTGGAGCTCATTTAACTTGACCATATTATTTCGAAGTTGATATTTAATTTACTTTTAAATTAATTTTATAATCCATTGATTTTTTTCTTGGAATTAAATAATAAAAAATCTTTGGAAAATTTTTTATTTTTAATATTTGTAATGTTTTATCCGATTCTATTCTTGAATATGTTTCATTTATAATTGCTAAAAACATATTCAATAAAACA
>CAJNOI010000032.1:0-28680 GCA_905250115.1 Adineta steineri
ACATTTGTTGGTGATTTAACTTCATTTGAAACATCATAGCCATGTTTTGAAAAAACCTGTTCAGCTGCATTCAAATAGCTATTTAGTCGACCTTTTGAACTATTTGCTTTACTAAGTGGTTCATGCATATTGTTTGGTATGAGACCTTTTAACCAATTATCTAATGAAGTTGGTGGTGGTTGTTCAGTAAGACTTTTTGACCATTGATTGAGCCAAGTGCCTAGATCACCATTTGCCGGATTAATATCATTACTAATCGTAGTTATTTCTGTTGTATCAGTAGTTGTCTCGGTAGATGGATGTAAGTTATTCGGTCCCATACGATGTAGCCAGCTTTGAAGATCTTTTGGTAGAGGTATCTCTTGTGATTGTTGTTCAGGTAATGGTGGTTGAATAGGATCTTCTGAGCGAGGTTGTAAACGTGTGATCCATCCTTGAATATCCTTCGGCAATGGAGGTTGAGGTTGTAGTTTTGGTTGTTGTTCTTGTTCGGATGATGGAGGCTTGTTATGATCATCCAAACGAGGTCCTAAGCCTGTGATCCATCCTTGAATATCCTTTGGCAATGGAGGTTGTGGTTTTGGTTGTTGTTCTTGTTCAAATAATACAGGTTTAATAGGATCATCAACGTTCGGACGAAAACCAGTGATCCAACTTTGAATATCAGCCGGTGGAACAATTTGTTCATCATTATCTAGTTTATCTGCATTTGGATGTTCGAATTCTTCGATTATTAATTCTTCTGTTTCTTGATGAAAATGTTTTATATATTGTTGAATGTCAGGAATACCTGCTTTGTTAAGCATACGTATAAGTGCACCATTATTAATATCTGCTTGAGTTATAGTTGCTAAATTTTCCATTTATGGTTAATAATAGAAGCGTATACGAAATCAAGGCTAGTATATATGTAAATATTCGTCTATTTTATAGGCAAAGATAAGAAGGACAACATACATCATGTCTCTGTTTTACGTCATCGAAGAAAACAAAACAAATAGAAACGAAATAACTATTTCGTAGGAGTTTTGATGAATCACATTTTCATGTGATGAGTAATATATTTTATTCAATGAACAAAGCAATAGCTACCAATGAAAGAAAGTTAAGATATGATTAACTATTATAAATATAAAAGAGATATAAATGTTTGTGTCTGTCAAGTTAGAATATTTATTACTGAGCGCCACCAAATTGACCATTAAGTTTGTTTAGAATAGCGGTTAATGCCATAAGATCAGTAAAATCAAGTGTACCGTTATGATTTTGATCGACTGCTTGAAATAAACCTTTAGCTACATCTAAATCGATGAAGTTAAATTAAAATCATCTAAATTTAAGTTTAAATATTTACATGGTGAGACAAATCCAAGCCCCATTTCTTGAAGATATAGTTCTATATCTTCAACAGTTATTTTTCCATCACCATTTTTATCAAATTGTTTATAAACAGCATACATTTTTTGAGCATTTTGAACTGTAGAACCTACAAGAAATATTCTATTATTTTCATCTTTTCACAGTCACTAATCTATCATACCGATATTATCAAGAAAATTACCACCACCACCACCGCTACCGCTTTGATCACCTGAAAACATTTTGTATGCTTTCATAGCACCTTGAACCATATCGAGAGGATTACTATCACCGTCACCACCATGGCCACCACCACCACCAGAAAACTAGATACAAAATGAATTTATTTGTAAGAAATTATTTTATTTAAATACTTGATTTAACATTGAACTTCCCATTGAGAATAAATTTGCTTGTTGACCTGATGCATGTTGAAGTGTTGCATCTTCATCATAATCATCATCTCCTTGGTGTGGAGCAACACTTGCTTGTGCAGCTTCATTTCGAAAGTCTTGAACAAATGAACCAACATCATCAATACCAACTTCTTGAAGCATTTTATTTAACATGCCTTTTTGTAATTGTTCACGACCGAAATTAAATATACTCATTTTTGCGAAATTCTAATCTGAAAATACGAATAATACGAAGTGTAATACAAGATTTATTATTAATCCGACCAAACAACGTGCAAGGACAGAAACGAAATAAGCTAACGAACGAAAACCTATCTACCTATGTTGTGTTTTTTATTTGGTATTTATCAAAACACGTGCTCTATGTGATGATTGATTTCTATCCGTGTCAGATATACTATGATTATAAATATGAATAGAAAAAGAAAACGAATGTAGTTAGTCATTTTTTTTCGTCGGGAAGCTTTTAAGAAACTGCTATAAGCGTAATAAGAAAGATTGATTAATATCAAATAATGAAAAATATAAGATGAATAATACGAAAAGATTACTTAATGAATTATCTATCAAATAAAATTAATACCTAATTAGAATAAGTCATAATATAGTTATATATTAAATGAAATACAGATTTAACATTTTATTACATATCAACATTGAAATCATTCAAGAATAAATGATAAAATACACATAATTATTTAAAAAAAATTGATGTGTTGTCTTTTTAATAAACTTTCATTGAAAGAAAGTAAAAACAAAATTAACTTTTTTCCATGCTTCTGCCTCGATTCTTGTTCATATCTGACAATCTGGTCTTGAGTTCTTCTGGAGTAGTTGGTTTTTTCAATTTCTCCCAGACACTCTTACAGGGCCAACGTCCTAAAAAAATGCTATCGTCCCATGTGGCTGTTCCAAAATCTAGAAATATTATTAAGAAGAAATCAATTATTTTATAAAATAACTTACCGTCTATACATTCTTTTTCTGATTTATGACTTGTAATTAAACCACCAGACACCAGCGATATACAATAAATGAATGTCAAAAAGATGAATATTTTCATAGTTGAAGTTTCTAAATCAAACAAATAAAATAGAATGATTCCATTTGAATTACTTAATCTATATATACATGTACACTATGAATTAATTCAGGTAAATACCCTAGACTATCTATATTGGAAATATTCAATCAAGATATTTACCAAGTTGAAAAAACGCGGAAGTATCGTAATTGATTCTTATTTCTATCTACTATGACGAATAAATATAACAATAATCATAAAACAAAAGGTCGATCAAATTACAAAAGAAAACTATTTCAAGATTATTGATATAAAAACTAATAGAAGAACATTATATGTTTCAATATTTTGTAAACAACTTACGTTAAATATTTAATCGAATGTATACTCTTGTTGAATTTATTTGTCTTTATATACTAGTTTCATTTGTTTCAAAGTACAAAATTGACATTTCTGGAAAAGAAATAAATATCTACGGGAAGAATGCATATAATCCCATATTATTCCAGGTATTTAAGAATTCTCAACAGTTTGTTTTGTAAGTTTCTTTATCAAAGTTTCAATTTCCATATTATTAAACATAAATTAGGTTACTATATGAGTTATAGTACCTTACGTTATAAAAATTCCCATATACACATAAATTATATGACTTGATTTACAAATTAGTCTTATCGTAATATTCCCATCTCAGATTGTTGAATGTCTAAAATACGTAAAAATAAATAATCGTCTCAAGTTTTATATTGACAATATTCATACCTTGGTTTGATTCTTGTTCTACATATTACAAAAATTGATTTGACTTGAAAAAAATCATCCAGCAATGGCATAGATCTAACTATAGTATGAGAATTTGATTCATTTGTTATATTTTCGTGAAGTTTTCGGGTTCTTATAAATAAACAATTTATAGAGATATCGTTTTTTGTACAAATGTATCATTGGATATTTAATTACCCTATGAGAAAAAACAACAAATATATGTGCTCTTCTTCGTTTTATTTTTTCGAAACAATAAATGTGAAGAATATATAATGAATTATAAAACTATTATATTCAAAATATTTTTACTAATCTATATCAATAGAAATTTATGTATTATTTTTAATCAATAAACACTCCCTAGAATATCGTATTTATCTATTGTTTTCATTGCATAATACACTCGAACGATTTCTGTAGAATTATTTCTATTCATCGTTTTCATTAGAAAAAAAATCAGAAATTTTCCATCGAATAATTATTTTATTTTACATGACAAAAATACAAAACAAAAGTTCTTATTAATTGTTACATTGAATTTTTATTCAAAAAAAAATGACATCATATAAATTAATTGATGTTATTTCATCTAAACTACAAATAATCTGCTGTATTCTACCGATATAAGTACAAATCATCGAGTTCATTATCATTATCTTCAACATTATTTATTGAGCGTTTAGCAATAATCGATTCTGGTTTTTTCATTTTCAAACGCCATTTTCTGGGACACACAAATAAAGCTTGTAGTTGTTGATTAATGTCATCTGATGAAAGATCTAATCATAATACAAAATATTTAAATTAATTATAAAGAAAAATGATTATACGAACAAGCTTTGCATTCAGCTTCTGTTAACAGTCGAGAAGATGGCATACCATTAACAGTCACTACAATCAAGATGGTAATTACAAATAATCCAAAACAAAACGACATTATAATTCGAATTGATATTAAACTATCTGTTGTAGTGATACTGAAATACTATATATATATATAAGATTACTGTATTATTTATATTCAATGTTGTAGCTGACTGAAAATACATAACTTAAATGCCATTCATTTCAAAATATACATATTAAATTTACAAGAAAAAACATATCTGTCTCATATAAAATCATGTTTCCACTAATATTCGAAGTATTTAATTGAATGAAGTATCATGACATTTTATATAGTTAATCATAAATATTTTCGATAAATTTAGTTAGTATCAATATCTAACAATAAAAAAAAGAATGTATTATATAACTATTCAAATTACATATCATATAAGATAGCAAAGCAAAAAATATATATCCCACATTCTTATAACAATATAATTTATCGTATAAAATTAAATATTACATTCGAAATAAACAAACGGGGTCTTGTGATATTACTATGAATAATTTTATAGTTTATCAAAACCATCCCATGAGGAAATAGCTTGAATTCTCCGTTGTTTACATATTGTATCTAATTACTATTACGCAGTATGAAAAAACTTGAAGAATCACGTAGTACAATAGAATTCTCCTTTTATTTATAAAAAAAAAACAGAATTTTACAATGTATTAATGAAAACCTGAGTATTATTGAAATATTATCTTTGTTAATAGTCTTTTGTTATTATTGAAAAAACTTAAAAATCATGATTTGAATTTTGAACGCCATTTTGTTGGACAAATAAAGAAAGCTTGAAGTTTCTTATTAATATCATTTGATGCTAAATCTATTGCAAAATAAAAAATCATTAGATTTATTATAATTATATATGGCTTACAAGTTCTGCATTCGCTTTCAGTTAATGGACTGATTAAATTTACACTATTTATAGTAATTATTAATAAACCAAAAATAATTAAAAGATAAAATCGTGAAAACATTATGAATTCTAAAAGAGTTAATATGGAAATATATATGGGCATGGTCAGTCTTGTGATACTCTTGTCATTTATAGAGGCCTATATGTAGTGTCCTGCGGGAACGACTTTTTTCCCTTCCCATTCCCATGGGAATAGGAAAGGGAATTCCCATTTACATTTAGAGAACGGGAACAGAGCTAAAAGCTCACGCTCCCTAAACTGTGACTAACTTTATTTCAATATACAAAAATATTTCTATTTAATAACTGTTTATTTTTAATAATTTTTGTTATTCATATATAATTAACAGAAAAATAACAAATGTGTATCAACAAACAGAAACTATCGCTTTATTCTTAACTACTCATAATGTAATCATCACAACTAAAATTTTCTTTTTTATCATCATCGTTCAAGATAACACTTCATTACTATCATGTTGTTGTGATAAATCGTTATCATCATCCTCTGTTTAATACTTCCGTTTCTTCATCTCCGTAGTTGATGTACTACTATTCTTTCGTTTTTTTATTTTTTAAATAGATATGGAAATAATTCTTTCAACAATGATAAGTTTCGATGTATAAATCATATTTTGTATGCTATTAAAAAAGCAAGCATCAGTAGAATATTCCTCTAATCGTTACGTACTTTTAATTTATTTAATAACACGTTACTATGCGCAGAACTTGGTGTCACCAGCAACTGGTACATATATATGATAATGACCTTTTTCTCGCAGATGAAGAGAGCCTTTGAAAACTTACGGAATTAAGGGAATGGGAAGTAACAAAAAAAACGAAGGGAATGGGAAGCAAAAAAAGTTGTTTCCGCAGGACACTACTATATGTCGCTGGAAAAGAAAATTTTTCGAGTACTTCTTTAGAGCTAGTAGTAAAAACGCAAATGATCATACAAAATGGAACAACATGTTCTACTATTTATTGCGAAGTTGAATGTTTATCTAAGTTCATGTTACATAGAGTAGGAACAACCTGTGTGATTTACATCCTGTTAGTTTACATCTTTCTCTAGGTTATATAACGAACATGATATAAACTACGTTTTAACAGTGATTATATAAGTATGTTTCAAAAATCTTCTTTTCTAACGACATATTGCTAGCAGTATATTTGTAATATATATAGTAAGAACGTCACGTTTTTCTGCTAAATAATTCTAGTAAAATAAATGAGGGTATTATATGACTGACCATGCTCATATATATTATATTATGTTTGTCATAACATTTGAAAGCTAGAGAATAGGTACATGTTTAAGTAGAATAGGAAATGTAACTTTAACTATACTTTTCGTTTGAAATTATTTAATACTTAAACATGAATGAATGTTTATATTGTCTTCATTTGATAGTAAAAAAAAATGAGATGTCCAAGAATAAATAACTTACTACAACATTATGATACACTATTAAAAAAAGAATAGTTTTTTTTTCTTATATAATAAATTTCTCGAATATTAATAACGTCTTTCAAGGATGAGTACTTTTTTCTGTTAATCACATACACGTCATTGCGGTTATGTATAATGTGAAATTAATTATACTACAAGTGAGATGGTCTCATTGGTAGTTTGCTTTTATTTAACTATAAAATAAACATACATAATTATTTCATTCAAAAGTACGATGCAATAAAACGGTCTTTTAGCCTTTTCATACAGGAAATTATGAATGTATGCTTTGCACTAAACACAATCTTATAAAAAACGGATGAACATTGAAAGAAACCTAATTGCTTTTTGTTCTAAATACAATATCTATTACATTATTTGAATGAATTATAATAATTCTCTATTTCGCCGCCTACGCCCTCCATCTGTCAATGATATGTATTGGTTTTATTTTAACCTATTAAAGATTTCCTTATAAATGAAGGCGAAAAAAAAATCTAATCTCATAAAATAGTATCGACGGTTTTCTTTGATAATTTGTCAAAGATGAATGAAGTAAGATTTCTATTTGAAATTAAATCCTATTAATTATGTTTAAATTTAGGAAGAACGTGAAGTACTAAAATCGATTTATGAATCAGATTCGAATTTTTCCATTATCAATGACAATACATTTCAATACAAAGTGAGCTTAAAACGTAGGTTTGATTCAAATCAAACCCATATTTAATAAAAAAACTTATCTATATTTTTTGTTATAATAAAATAAAGGTTATACTCGATGATGATCGTTTTTATTTGGTTGAAATTCATTGGCCTGATAATTATCCCGATGTAGTACCGACAATTAATCTTGATTTATTTAGTAATCGTCTTTTGTAAGTTTAATTTCTATTCGATATATTTTATTCATTTTTTTTCTCCACAGAACAAATGATTTCAAAACTAAACTTATAGAAAAATTAACCGCTGATGTATGATTAAAATTATTGATTATAAAAATAAAAATTTTTTATCTAGGCTAATGAACAATTAGGCATGCCGATGACATATACTCTATTCGAAAGTGTTAAAGATTTTTCATATGACGGTGATATTTTTCTTAATAGTTTGGTAAATATTTTTTTGAAATTTACTTAATACAGATTATATATATTGAATATTTTTAGGTATCAAATGCTACTGTATCATTACCATCATCATCAGCAACAGTTTCTACTTTAGCTGCACCAGTGATTAAAAAAGAACAACTAACAAAATCACAAAAACGTCGTCAATGGAATCATCAAATGGGTGGAGAAAATGGGCAAAAACCTCGTGGTCATGATTGGGTTGAGATTGTTCGACATTTATCTCAAACAGGAAATAAAATTGAAAGTTAATTCTTTTCATATTTTATTATTTATTAAATAAACCACCACCAAACAGAACAACAAGGAAATAATTTTTATTTCTTTGTTATTATATCAAAGTATATCCTAAAGAACTAATTTAAAACTATTTTCCAAATAAATATTTCATTGGATGATGTTGTTATTAATAAATCATTTGATTTATTAAATTTTATATTTGATATAATATCATTATTACCAATAAAATCTTGAAATGTTTCCTGAGTATAATCTTTTAATTGTACTAAACGTTCATTTGTACCAATGGCGATGAAATGATTTGATAAATCAAAACATAAACACCATTGACTCAATGAGATTGTTCGAATAATTTGTTTTGTATCAATCTTATATATTTGAATAGATTTATTAATACCATAACCGGTATATAGAATTGAATTTGTATCAATAAAACGTGCTAAACTTGGTGGTAATGATTGCCAATTATTCGTTGTATCAGATGCAGAAAATGTTAACCAATCAATTAATAAACATTGATCAAATTGTTGATTTGATTTCCATAAACTAACACGTCGATCATGACTAGTAATTAACCATAGATAAGAATTATTTTCGAAATATTTTTTCGAATCAATACTACAAATTGATGCTGAACCAAGATGTTCATTAAGCACACGTAAAAGTTGACCTTGTACTAGATTTGATATTGCAACTGAACCATCTTGAGCACCAGAAAGACTTATTGTTGCTAAACAAAAAAACGGACAAATATTTTCTTCAGATTGAATTATTTATTTTAAAATACGGACTATGTAAAGGAACATGAATTGCTGTTACTGAACATGTATGTGGTTGTAATTTAAGTATCATTTGTTCATGTAAAAGATTAAAAATTCTCAATGTTCCATCATCATATCCTGCGATGATTGATTTTATATTTGATTTAATATTTTTCATAAGACTTGTTGAATAAGATAATTTTAATGTTGGTACAATCGAATCATTCCATGATGTTAAACAAGTTACTTTCTAAAATATTAGATAAACAAAAAAATAGAAAGATACAGAAATTCAAACATACTAATCCATTTGTATTAAAACGAAGAATTTCATTTCGATCGTCTAATTGAAATATACGTATTGTACCATCGTGACTAGATGTAACAATATGAGTATTTTCAATAGGAATTAAACCACTTATTTTATCTGTATGTGATACAACAAGACGAGTTTTTGATCGATCTGTTGTCCAACAAATATACCATAATGATCCACATGATGTTCCAACAATTCCCATATCGAATATATGATCGAATGAACCACTTATTATTCCATCGTCTAATTGAAATTCATCTTGAATTATTAAACCATAATTTCTAAAAAAAAAAGAAATATATAATCTCTTATTATCATTCAAGCTGAAAAAATTTACGAATCTATTGTATTTAATTGTCCTAAATTCATTTCAAGATTTTCAATATTCCATAATTTTAAACATCCTGTTGATGATCCAGTTAATAGTTTATTTTTTATTGTTGCTATATAAGTTATTTCATTTAGATCTGCTTTCCAATGAAGAACACATAAACATAATCGACTATTCCAACAAGTAATAAAACCAGTATTTGTTGCACATAAAACAAGATTTATACTTGATGTTAAATAATTACATGCTGTTATATCACATGTTTTTTGTGTACTTTCATTGACGATTAATGGGATTTTTCCATTTATAACTTGTAAACTTATATTATCGTCATTTGTTGTTTGTTCATTTATTGTACAAATACGAATAGTACTATTTGATCCACCAAGACAAAATTCATTTGAACGTGTTGAATTCCAAGCAACACAATTTATATAATAGGATGAAAAATCATCTTGCCAATTAAGTAAATGAGAATAATTTTTCGTTGACCAAAGTGTAACTATTGGTTTTTTATAATTACCAATTGTAATCAAATAACGATCATCTCTATAAATGAATAAAATAGAACAGAAATGGTTTTGAAAGACTTTCTTACTTTGAAAATGCCATTGATTGAATAGCTTGTACAGATTGATTGAAATATAATTTTTGTCGAAGTATTTTTGTATCCCAAATAATAATCTTTGATTGTAATTCATCTTTTTTTCTTGATAGTGAACATTGAGCACTCGCTAAAATCATTCCATTATTTGATAATGTCATTGTCGAGATTTCTTCTGTATGACCAGTTAAAATAGTTTGATGATTATTATTAAGATCTTCTACAATAATATTACAACCAACAGTATAAGCAAAAAAACTTGTATCTGGATACCAAACAAGATTTTCTCGTCCATTCCCATTATAACCAATAATTGATTGAAGTTTAAGACTTTCTTGATTCGTTGGTGCTACATATCGTTTCTAAATTACGAACAATCTTTTCAATTATACTAAAAAAATAAATTAATTGAATTACTTTTGCTAAATGAGAATGATTAATTCGTGGAATAAAATGACGTTGAATAGAAGGTGATGAGAGAGAATCCTCATTACTAGATCGTTGTGCTGGTAATTTATTTTTAATCATTTTTCTGAAAATAAAAATCTGTTATTGAAAAAAAAAACAATCTAGAAATAAATTCTCTACTTTTCTCCTTGTGTAATGGTTACAGTATTATCAATTGTTTGTTGAGAATTACGAAGTATTCCAGGTCGATTTGATTTTGTTTCAACTGTTATATTTTCAAGAACTTAAAAGAAGAAAAAAACTTTTTCTTCTAATTGTAAAAATCTTATTAATTACTTTTCGTCATTACGGATTGTGGAGGAACAATACATTGTGCATTACTAAAATAATTTTTCTATGAAGGTTGATTTTTTTTATAGCAAAGTTTATTACTTTGGCATTATTGGTTGTTCTGTTTTCCATGCAAGTACATCCCAAACCAATATTGAATCACCGATGCTTATTACATGCATATTATCATCGGTAAAGAGTATTTTTCGTACTTGATTTGAATGACCAACAAAACTTTGAAAATTAATATCTAATTCCATATTAGCATTCCAAAATTTTAACATATTATCACCACTAGTTATAAGATATTGACTATCGGAAGATAATGCTAAACTATCAAATGAACGTTTATGTATATTATCAATCTATATACACAAAAAAAGTCTAATTAAATAGAAGAAAAATATTTAATCTTACAATATTTAATAATTTTCCAGTATAGGAATCAAATTTAAGTAATTTCATATTTATTGTTGCAACTAAAAGATGTCGATTAGGTGTAAAACGTGCAAATACAGCTGATTCCGATGATATTATTGTTCGATGATCCTTTGTCATAAATGTACAACTACTTATATCAATTCGTAAGATTTGATTGAGAGTATTTGTTTCAATAATTGTTACTATAAATTCAGTTGGTCCAATATAAACGATATATTTACCATCTGGACTTAATGAAAGTGGCATTGGACCTTGTTTTGATATGACTAATGCTTTACCAATTGATTTCAACAATCGATAATTATCAGTTACATCTGATAAACAAAGATCACCTTCTTCATCACAACTGATTAAATATAATCCATTATGAGAATAAAGTAAACCAGTAATACTTATATTATGATGTCTATAATATATAAATTAATATTTTTTCAAAACAAAAAGAAATTTCTTCTTACTTTATTTCATTAGATATAATTGATGTATTCAAATCAAATATTTTTATAGTTCCATTATTAAATCCACAAGCGAACATTTGTCGATCGGGAGTATATACAACTATCAATGGTATATCTTTTTCAGAAGTAAATTCTGATAATTGTTTACCAGTACGAAAATTCCATATTCGAATAGTTCCATCTTGTCCTACACTTATCATTTGTTTTCTTGTATCATCATAATCAATATCAGTAATAAATTTCGTATGTGTACGCATTAAGTTTGAATGTACTTTAGTTATAAGATTTAATATATTAAGTAAACCAGATATTGTAGAAATTAATACACGAGTTTGATCAGATGATAAGATTAAACCAGAAATTGTTTGATCATATTTAGCTTCGATATAAACTTGAGTAAAATCTCTTGACCATACACGTACATATCCATCATTTGAACCTGTTATACAAAAATTATCTGTACATACTAATTTCGATATACTAAATAGAGATTCTTTATTTGTTTTAAGTTTATCGGATAAATAATGAATTGTAATTACACGTTTTTCTTCATATAATAATTCAAGTATATGACCAGTTTTTGTTGAAATATAAACAATTAATTCATTGATTTTATTATGACATAAATTATCAAATTGTAAATCAGTATATTCAAAATGATCATGATTATTTACAAATATATTTATTGATTTTAAATCATTTTCATTTGTTATATGCCAAAAACGTATATTATCATAACCAATTGATATAAAATTCATTAGACTATTCGGAACAAAACGTATATGTGTTATTGATGCATCAGTGGTTGCTCGTGATATTAATTCAATAGAACCTTTATATACATTTGATATATTATATATACAAATAACTGTACGAGATTGTTCATCATGACCAACAATAAGTAAAGATAATGATGAATTTCCTGAACTAAAATCAATTGCATATAAATCACATGTATTTAAAACACGACTAGCATTTATACAATGACGAGTGTCAAATTTCCATAAACGAACAATAGCTAAAATAAAAAATAACATTATTTTGACAAAAAAGATTTAGGATTTTTTCGTACCATTTTGTCCTGTTTGTATAGTTGCTAATAATGATGAATTATGATTATATGCCATAGCACTGATTCTATCTGTATGTCCAATAAAAAACCATTGTTGTTGAGTTTCAACATGCATTTGAACAACAACAGCATTTGATGAATAAAGTATATAGTTACCATCTTGTGTCCATAGTAAATTAGAAAATTCATTGTCTAAACCAATTACTGTACGTAATCGAAGTATTGGATCAGGTAGAAGTGTTTTAAGATGAGATTGCTGAGAATGTTCAGTTGTTAAAGCAAGATCATAATTTGAATCATCAATAATTGATGATGATGAAGGAATTGTTTGTGGATTGATAAATAGATGGATACCATCATTATTATTATTATTATGAGGTAAAATAGGTAATGATGGGAAATTTTCGATTGGATTATCATATGTACGCCAGTTGAGCTAAATATAAAATATATATATTAATATAGATTAACAATTATTCTCATACTTGATTATCTCCAAGTGATGCAGATCTATGTGTAATATGAGCAAAATCTGTTATTGATCGATTAATTTGTCCATTAACAAGTGTTGTTTGAACAGTTAATGGTGATATTTCATCATCTTCAATTTGATTGTAATTTTCATTATCTATTTCAAATTTTCTTGGTGTTGGTAAACGTACATTACCAACTTTATCAAATGGTTCATTTTGATTTTTACCCATTAATGATGAGCTATTTGGAAACATAATAAAATCATATCTATCATGCCAAGATTCACCTTTAGTAATTGGATAAGATAATTCACGTGGTAATGAACATATACCAGCACGTGTTAAACCAGTACGTTTAGCAGTATCATTATCAATACCAGGTTCATATAAAAATTGTGATGAAAAACAATTTTTAACAAGCATATTTCCTGATAATTGAAATAATTTTATCATATGAAAATGTTCATTTGTCATATAAGTGGATAAAATTGTATGTAAATCTAAACATAATACAGACCAATGAATATCTGTACCTGTTGTCATATATGGAAATTGAATAGATGTTTGTGTAACTTTAAATTCACGATACATATTCGATAATGATATATGTATAAGATGTTGTTCATGTGTAAGAATATCAATATGTATACAAAAATATTTATCATAGATAGGTCGAAATAATATATAAAATAAACGACCTAATAGACCAAGATTTTGATTTGATGAGTGAGATGGAAATTGTATGTAATTATTTGCTGGTATTAAACCACGTATACGATATACAGTTGATTTTAGATCTCGATCCTATAATGCGAAGTATTAAAAAAAAAGAAATAACTGGATGTCTTTACCATTATAGGAGAAATATCTCCTTGTTTGACACATTTTTTCGATGAATTTATTTCGAAGTGTTTCAATATATTAACAAATGGATGTTGCCATGAATTGCTATTCATCGTTCTAAGAAATCAGTGATCAATTTCATTCTTTTTACATCTACCATGAGTACTGAACTAGTAAAGTTAAGTCGCCTAGCAGACCATTGGCATTACTATACTTTATTGAACATGACAATCATCGAAGTGACATCTATTCGATTAGAAACCAATAGAGGGAGAGTTTCAAGACAATATTTATTATTTAAGAAGAAAATGAACTGTACGGATTTTAATAATTTTATTTATAATTATATAAAAAATATAACATAATATAAACAAATTCAGTTCGAATTGAATTGAACATAAATCATTAAGTCTTTTTGTCAGAAGGTTTTAATACCTAAGAATAAAATTTGAGAATATTTGTTTATAGAAAATAGAATAGTTACTAGAAAAGAACATTGAAGTGATCTATCTACTGTCATTATTCCAGCAGCATTATTAAATTCACCACAATAATTCGGTGCTGAAAATATCGTTACTAATTGATGATCAGCAAAAAATTCATAACCATCTTCTACCATCTATTTTAAGATAAAAAGAATTCGAAAAATACGATTTAATTACAAATATTTCTTTACATCATGTGCTCGACATATTAAATCCAGATTATGTTCACGTAAAAACTAAAATATAAACATTGAATTTTGTTAGATAATCTCTTATCATACTTTATCTACAACATCTGCACCAAATTTAAATGAAACACCACGATCATTTTCATGCCAACCTTCAATATCTTCGGCTGGTCTAGACCTAATATATTCATTAAAAAAAATGAAGGAATGATAAGAAGACGACATACCATAACAAATCGCATAATAATCCTATTTAAAAACAAACGAAAATAATGATTTTTAAAACAGAATCAACTTTTATTATTCTATACCAGTATCGGGTACATCTATTGGACGATTAATTCGTCGAATTTGTCCCATGTGTTGAAGATCAGGTGATAAACCTAACATTTCAGAATTAGTTTTACACCAACAATTTATAGGAAAACAAATATTTACCTCCATGACAACAAAAGATTTTATCATCAATAATAGCAGCAACAGGTAAACAATTAAAACAATCATTAAATATGTTCCATAATTCTATATTATATCGACGTTTACCTAGATATATATGTATACATTTTACATCAAATTCTTCTTATCTATACTATCTTACATTCATCATAAAATCCATAAATTCTATTAATCGATGCACATTCATGATTTCCACGAAGAAGAAAAATATTTTCAGGATATTTTATCTAAATAAATATTCATATTCGATTTTTTAAAATAATATATTCCATTATTTTTAATTAAACCTTATAAGCAAATAATAAACAAATTGTTTCTATTGATTGTTTTCCACGACCAATATAATCACCAAGAAAAAGATAATTAGACTCTGGTGGATATCCACTACATTCAAATATACGTAGTAGATCAACATATTGCCCATGAATATCACCACAAATTTTTACTGGTACATCAAGTTCAAGTAAAACAGGTTGTTCCAGAAATAATTCACGTACTTGTAAACATAATTTATGTATTTCATTCTCACTGATTTCAACGAATTTTTCTACATGATATTCACGTACTTAAACAAAAAAAAGAATAAAACATCATAGTAACTATGCACTAATTTCTTACCTTCAAGTAAACGTGTTATAAGATTATCAATATCTAATTTAACATCAATCGACATTTTTCCTGGAGAACAAACAATTTGTCTTGCTTAGTTTTCTTCTTCTATATGACTCACTGCTAAGATATTCTCTCGATATTATATATACTTCTTTCGTTATTTTGTAACATTGAATTTTATTGCAACATACTCTGATTCATGTACGTTTTAGAAATACAAGAGAACAGAAAGGGAAGAAAAAACTCATAAGGTGTAGAGATAGATGGAAAGAAAATACTCATGCAACTATGATTAATATAAAATTATGTTTCAAAAGAGAAAAGAAAAATTGTTTTTTTGACATAATATTTATTTTAGTCTGAAAAATAAACATAGTTTGCGTTTTTATCGTTTAGCAGATTATATCGAATTCATTCTTTCGATCATTGACGAAATATTACGGGTGACATCTGTTAAAATAACATAGCGAGATCGATTCGTTTTCATTATCTTCGAATCGATTCAGGTATTATATAAATGAATGTTTAATTTCATATTAAAATATAAACAATGAAAGTAATACTAATTGGAGCTGGTATATCAAGTGCAATAATATCTCTTTTACTTCGCCGTCAATATGGTCCAGCAATAAAACTTGTTGTATTTGATAAAGGCAGAAGCATTGGTAAATATAAATGATTTTCATTATTTTTTTTCAATTATGAATTTTTTATAAATTCAAGGTGGTCGTATGACAACTAGTTTTGATAGTGAAGAAAATCCTCATTGTTCTGTTGATACTGGTGCTCAATATCTAACATTAACGAAATCAAATAGCATAACAACAAAGTAAATTTTATTTAGTAAATAGAAAATTCTTCAGTATTAAAATTAGATTTTTTCAACAATTAATCGATGATCATGTTATTGAGTTACTTGATAAACAAAATACAATTGGTATACGTGAAAATCAAGATAAAATTGATTATACAGCACCTCGTGGAATAGCATCTATTGTACGATATTTTTTCGAACAAGCAGGTAAATTGTATATTATAAATAAATAAATAAATATTATTGAATCATTGTAGTTGTTGAAATGAATCTTTCTAAACAAATTACAAAGATTGATTTTAATTCAACAAATGATAAATTTACAATATCAACTGATAAAGAACAAATAGATGAAGCCGAAGCTGTTATTGTTACTATTCCAGTACCACAAGTACTTTGTCAATTGCAAGGTTCTATTACTCAATTAATAGGTACTTATAAAAGTCTATTTCATAAGATTATTTGTTTATATTTATTTATTTTGTTTCAAAGATCAAAATAAAGAAGTAAAAGAAAATCTTTCTCAGATTAAATATTCTAGTCGTTTTGCTGTTGGCCTTTTTTATTCATCTTCAGTAACAAATCTTAATATTCCTTGGCGTATTTATTATGTTGATAAAAAGGAACATGAATGTCTTCGTTTTCTTGCTATTGATAATGCAAAACGAAATAAAAGTTAGTTATATATATTCTAATATAAAAATAAGAATTTAATTAAGTTTAGATGAACCACCATTTTCTTTAATTGCTCAAACAAGTGTCGAGTTTGGTGCAAAACATATTGATGATGATAAAATGATAATTGGAGAAGAAATTAAAGAAAAAATCTTTCAATTTTTACCTGAACTTTCACGTGATATTAGTAATACAAAATATCATAAATGGAAATATTCACAAGTAATTCAATCTTATCCAAATCAACCAGGTTATGTCGTACTTAATGAACATCCTCTATTAATGCTAGCTGGTGATAGTTTTGCAGCAGACTCAAATTTTGAAGCATGTATTCAAGCAGCAATTGAATCTGTGAAAAAAATTCATCCATTAACTACTTAAACATTGTTGATTTTATACGTTACAATATAAAAAATTATTTTATTCTCGCAACTGACTTTAAATTTTCTTTACTAGGATGAGATAAAATGCGCTTCAGTGTTCATACAATATTATCTTGAAAATATTTTGTAGATACACTAGTTTGATTGATGTTATGAAAATCGATCCTGTAATAGAAGTCCACTTGAGGGTGTGGGTGACATGTATGAAACATTCAGACGTAGCTATTCTCACACCCTCATAAATAATTAATAATAAATTGTAAAACTATTTCCCATATGTTAATGAGCTTATCATGTGCTTTTTCATGAATAAATACAAATCTGATCTCATGAATGTATTAAATAATATTCTTTTATCGTTATTCTGGTGGTGTTTTTACATCCAATGTTTTTCGATTTGTAATTGATCGATGATCAGGTGTGAATATCGATTTCGAGTTAGTCGCAAAAAAAATGATAAATTTCAATCATTATCGGAAATGAATAATATCAAAGAGTCGATTATTACTACACATTCATTGAAAAAAGCAAAATATCTGATTAATGTATTTTCTCAACTACAACATCTTACTATTAATTACTTCGAAAATAGCTTTGAACTTTTACAATTTCTATCATTAAAAGACAACGATAAAATATGTTATTTATCTTCATTATGAATTACAAACGTCATTGAGAAACTATCTACTAAGCTAAAATCAACTATTGTTTTCGAAAAAAGATTTGATATTGATTTCGTATGAAAGAACTCGCGTTTGGAACGTCTACGGGGTCTATTTCTTGAGGGTGTGGGTGTGATATAAGGATAAAATACAGCCCCAAACCCACACCTACCTACCCACACCCCATGTATAATATCAACGTACAAAAGAATGAATATATAGACATAAATCTTTTTGACAAGGAACTTGTTATTATAAACGGAAAAAAGGGTAGATAAAATTAGAAAGTTTTTTTTGTGAAAGGGAATGTTGTCTAATTAAGAATAATTTCCATTGGTGTAGTTTTAAATCTGATTCATTGAATATATCATTTACTAAGCAAGATTAACTAATAACTGGTAATATCTGATTTCTATTGATATGATTTGTTTTTCTGGATTGTATCGCTTGTACTTGTGTCTGATGAAAACCTATTTTTTCATAAAGTGTCTTCTTAATTTTACCATTAGTAAAAAATAGTACCAATGTTTCAAGTGCTATAGATAATGAGATACATAGTGTTTTAATTGAGTACAATATCCATGGTGTTTCAGAGATAATGTTAATAATAATACAAAGCAAATAAGGTACTCCGCAAACAAGCAGTATAGCAACAATAAGAAGGATATTATGAAACACTTTTATATTTCGTTTATATCTTATTATATTGTTAGCATCGGATTGAAAACGATCGAAATGTGTTAAATTCCATAGAATTAATCCATAGAGACCAATGATTATTGTTAAAGGCATAAAGAAAATAAAGATACTAACTATAAGTGCTCCCAATAAATATTTTGTTGAAGTAAAACATATCCTTGATTCAGGCTCATATTGATAAGCTAATGGTAATACAAGCAGACTAGCTGTTATAATTAAAGGAATAATCCAACCTAATATAATTATAATAGTATTCACACGAAAAGTTAAAAGAATCTTTTGTCGATAAAGAACAGTTGCAAAATAACGAAATATTGCTTGAGCCAGAAATGTAAAGATTTGCGTTCCAGCTATATATTGACCAAAAAAGCCACATAATTGACAGAAAAGTAAATTGATATTGTTATTGTTATTATTAGAAATCATCAATGGTGTTTGAATAAAACAGCTGATAGCATATAAAAAGAAAACAAATGATGAATTCAAAATAAGAAGATTTGAAACGGAACAAAAATGCATTTTCCAATTGAAGGCAATAGTTAAGACGATGATTAATGAAAATGTAATAGTAATCATATTTAATATGCAATAAATAACAGCAATTGTTGTAAAATAGATTTGATCATTCATTCTTACTTTATTTTAGTATATAAAATAAATGAAGATTCTTAATGATATTTATTTTTATATACCTCCACTACTGTAAATTCCAGTGGATATATTTTTTAATTATATAGAATATTTTAGTTTATTAATACTCCGCGAACATGTTGTTTTCTTCCTTTTAATATGATTAAAAAAAATTTTCTAACAAAATTAATTGATTACATGTTGAGTTTTCTGTAATTAAAATGACCAGTCTTATCTTGTGCTCACAGATGAACTATCTGTATTCAGAGAACGTCAAGGGTACAAATTATATTTAGCAAATTTTTTGCTATACAAAAGAAGAATTTGTGTTTGTTCATACCTACGTCACTAGAAACTATTTTGTAAGAATTATACGAATCATTACTAAGAGGTATTATTAGGCTTATAAGATTTGTCAAAATATTGCTATGAGTTATATCTATGTCTAAATGATACTATGACGTATTAATCTGTTCAGACAATGTTGATGAAAATTAACTAATTAGTTTTTAACACAACTATTATAAGATAGACATATTATAATTTCAATAGATATTATGACTGTAATTACAGTCATAATTTAGATAACATCGATGATGAAATATATAAGTAGATAAATGCTCACATGTCATGATCTAAAAGTAGAATTCTAAAAAAATCTTCTTTGAAAAAATAATGAAAACTATTTTTAGTCTTGGCGGAAGACAGAAATATACCATGTGATAAAATATGCATAATTAAAGATTTTTTTAAACTTCAGTTTATTACTTAAGACGAAAATACTAGAAGATCTATTATTGTATATCATACATGTTTTAGATGTCATTGTTTATCTAACCGTATTTTTTCGAGAATGGAAAAATTCCTTTATCGGAAAACAATTGTTCAAACACTCCTGTTGATCATAAAAGTTTTTCAGTAATGAACTAGTGACATATATTTTACTCATTTCAATTTCATTTTTAAACGAAAGATTAATTTGGTTATTTCCAATTCCATTAAAAGAATTTTGACAATATTCAAAAGTTGTTGGTTTTTGATCGGATGATGATTATATAGGTGAATCACGTCATGGAAAGGGATTAAAAATGATTTTTTTATTCGTGCCTTTGGACATAAATAAAATCGTTTGTTATCATCAAAAAAATATATATATTTTAATTTAGTGATGAATACATCATATCCAGATATACTTTCTTTAAATATGTTCAGACAACAAACTTTAGATAAACATAGTAATTATCGTAAAGAACATTATTCACAATTATTAACATTAAGTGAAAATCTAAATGAATTCTCTCAAGACTATACAAATAGATTAGCTACATTTGGTGAAACAGCGCCAAATTATAACGAAATTAGAATGGAAAATCTATATTATCAAGTACTTAGTTATAAATTACAAGCTAAATAAGAATTAAAATATTTCTATTAATTTGAAGGTTCAGTTGCAGTCAATCAATGGTATAATAAAAAATATATAATTGTGAATATCATGATTTTTCTAAATTAAAACATTTTGCTAAAGTTATTTGGAATGATGTGAAACAATTAGAAACTGGTTGAGCATTTTCCAATGATAATATAACGATGTTTGTGGTTGCATCTTATTATTCTAGTGAATATATTGAACAATCATACAAAACATCAAAAAAGAATGTTAAGAGAAGAATATTCAAATATATTTTATACAAAATAACAAAAACATTCTGTTGTCAAAAAAACTTCTATTTTATTGTCCAGGAAGCGTTGCATTTCCTTCGTTAAGCCATGATTTTGGATGTATCCTTAACAAGAATAACATCACATTTTGTTTGAAACACTTTGTTTTCACATCCCACCTACAAAATTTCAATATCATGAACATCTTTATATTTACAGCAAATAATACTTCACATTTCATATCAGCTTTGAAAAAGGAAACAGATTCTTTGTTTTTCTTTATTGTTAAACTCAAATGGTGTATTTGTTACAAATATTTCAAAAAAAATAATATCCTCAGTGACATCATTAGGTAGGCGAATAGAGAAGAAAAAAAATAAACTTTTTCTTTTTATCTTGTTCAGTTTTCAGTAAAATATAGAAGTGTCTTTCTACTATTCAAATCAATTTTCTTAGTTAATGATTGAAGAATGTAACTAAAAAGAAACAACTAATTTTTATTTCACTCAATAGAAGACAAATATCAATAACAGATAAGAAGATCATTTTTTCATAATAGTATTAATCATTCGAAATCAAATGAAATTCTTGTTAGTTTTATTTATTTCATTTAAAATAAAGGTAATAATGAATGAACAATTGTGATGCTCACTGTATAATCATCTTGATATAAAATATTTATGACAACATAACATATGTTGATGAAATGAGTAGCACGTGATGTAAACGAGCCCAAATAACAGTTAGTATAATTATTTATACAAAAAAAACATTGAAAATCAGCACTTTTGAAGGAAATGCAAAGTTTCCTGAGAGAAAAGAGTGTATTTGAACAGAATATTTTATTATTTTTCACTCATTCATTCATTTCAAAGTTTATAGAGTTCAGTTATAACTACGTTGTTAGTTATCAAGTTGTTATCGATAAAATACTTTAGTAATAGATTGAGATGCGTATAAAATAGTTTGATGATGTATGCGAAAGAATGAGAATGAGGATGAATTAACATCAGGATAAGAGTAATACATTCATCTGTCAAAGTATCATCCTCGTATTTATTCCCAAAAAAAAGAGCAGATTTCAGCACAAATCAAGAAACAAAAGTGATTGAAAGAGCATAAATAACTATTCATAGTATGAGATATAATATCCACAACTGTCAACAGTCACATCCAAATGTAATTATTCAAAGAATCTATGCATTTTATATGACTATTTTAGTAGACTATAACTAAATAAAGATCAAATACTAATCATTTTTGTTATCTTGAATGTTTTATTTCGATTTGTAAGTAAATCAATGTTTTATCAACTAATAATTACACTAAATTTTATCTCAGACGGCTGCATATTTATAAAAGAGATAATAACTCTATCTGACAAGAGTTGTTTTTTTTTTTGAAAACTAACATTGAAAAAGGAAGTGAGCTTATTTTTTTTATTGATATATGATGTTTCACATTTACACGATGATATACGTCAAGAAAGAACTGAGTATTTAAGAAAGAAAAAGAGAAAGAGAGAGCATGATAAATATTTTTTCTATTCTTTTAATCAATTTTCTAGTTGAAATTGGAATGAAAAACTTTTAAGTGAGAAAAACAATATCTAATTACTAAAAATATATACAAATGAAAAAAAAAGTTTGTTGTCGATTTTAGATTGTAAAAGTATTAAACATTCAACAATGAACAACAACAACAACAAAATAGGAGTTGTTAATGATAATGTAATTTATTGAGAAAAAGAAAAAGCATATAATATAATTTTGTCTTTTTGATTATTTTAGTCTGAAACAGTTGTTTCGATTGGAAAGCAACGAAAACCATTGTAAGTATTATATTATTAATCGTACACGTTGATAAAAAAATTTTACTATTCTAGTTATCATCATCTGAAAGCAAGAAAAGTGACGTGGATCACACTTACTTTTATTGTAGCTGTTTTAATTATAATTATTCCCATAGTTATTCACATAAGAAAAAGGATAATTAATACAGATATATCAACAACTGAAATAACAAAAACGAAGACGATGCAAACAACAACAACAAAAGGTATAGTTATATAAAAACCAAATAATTATTTGTTTAGAATATTTCATAAAAGATAAACTATCCCAAAATCAACCATTAAGTTCACTTTAGATATGTTATTGAAATAATGATACATGAGAACAGAAGTAGAACTTCATTGTTTGTTATAACAAATTATACATCCTGCCCGAAAGCAACAGTACCAAAAGCTTTTGTGAGATCCATAATGAAACTTTTAGCATGTAGCAGAATATTTATAGAAAGTAAGTCTCTGAGAAAATCCGATTTCTTTGATTCTTTTTATGTTACAAACAGTAGTGACATTAGTATTAGCTGAAATTTCAAGGCCGATTAGATCATTTCTTCTTACACTAATAAACATAACATGAGCGGAATTTTCGATATTTGTTTGTGATTGATAGATTTGTTTTCTGTCCATCACATCCTCTCACCAATTATCACAGTTGACATATTTTACAGAACATTCCATGTGAATCAGTTGTGCCGTTATAACTATTTATTATATCATTGGTATGAAAATCCGAAAAGCTTTCTCTTCATAGGTCTTATTTAGTAGTTTCAATAATTTCTGAGAGATATCGAGTTTCCTAACAAATTAGATTAAAGAAAAAAAACATCTAACTAAAGCCATCATCCGAAAGCAAAACTTGTTGAGTTGAAGTGACTGTTTCAAGGCTTATTTTTCGAATTCTATACTTTGAAAATATCCTAGTAAACAAAATCTCTGTGGGGCTTAAAATGGCCCTATTCAAACTAAAAAATCAATACTTGCAAAAATAACAAAAAAATACAGAGAATTCTTCGATGAAATAAAATTGACATTGATGTTTTTGAAAAAGAATTTGGTCGATATTGTTTATAAATTTGCAGCGCATTTTCGAAGATCTTAGACAATAAATAAGAAAATATACAGTACTATTTTTTATGGAGATGATGATCAAAAATAGTTTGAAAAAGAAATGAGCCTATTGTAACAGCTCTGATTACGATTTAATGAGGTCATCTTGAAGTTTTTCTCGATATCACAAAGAATATCTTAACAGTATCACTAGCTGCACTATAATAATCAATAGTTTAGAAAAGCAAGTGATGAACTAGACCGACGTGAATTAATTCCGTTTTATGAAAGTTACACGTAAGCTGTGAGCTTTGATCATTGAACTAGGATAAGTTTCTGGCTAGAATTTCATCTTAAATGAAAATGAAATATTTCATTATTAAACTTATAAGAAATGTAAGATGAGTTGTCAAAATTATTATAGTGGAGATGTGCTTTAAGTAAAGACCATAGAATTGCAATTATAATGTAACGCATTTAAGAATTTGCTATTTTATTATAATGCACTAATAGTTACGGTAGATAGATGGTTGGAGAAAAAGAAGACGAGAGAAGTTACGAATAAAGCCTTATGCAATTACTAAGTCTCTTTTTAAACACATTTTTGCAATTTAGAATCAACTACCACGTCAACATCAACATCAACAATGTCAGGTTAGTAATAGGCTAGATGATTTGTAATAGCCTAAATGATGAGTATGACAAGTAACCAAATCTAAAAGTTTTGGTTTTAGCTGTTCGATGTTCCTCATCTACATATAGAACATTAGAGAACTTTGCATGAGAGCTGCAAACAGGCTCTATTCCTGATGACTTGATTCCATGAATGTGAGTGTAGTTGTGGGTATAGTTAGATTTGAGTGCCTGTGTGTGAATTAGAGACTGATGAAATACCCACACTCATTCACGCCGACCTTCATCCAATTACACACACACATCCCGTTTATCTCTCAAGCAACCTTTTCCTTCATATTCAATGGTAGACAGAACACTTCATACGCCACAACTCGGAAACAGTTGCTACCGATCCAGTAGATAAAAAATTGTCTCTAAAGGCCTGCATACTGGCCACTAAGAACTCATCTACGGGACCAGCTCTGCTATTCGACGAGACAGGTTACAACTCTCACTCAGATCAGGTGTTTTTCTATTTTCAATGTAGTACAACGTGTTTTTTTTCTAGTCGATAATTGGCAATTGGTTATTACAAACGGTTTGATCAATGATGGAAATTGCAAAAAGTTGGAAACTAATATGAAGGTCCAGACACTGGATGATTGCAAATTCAAATGCGTGTCAACGAAAAATTGCAATGGAGTGAACTTTCAACTCATTACTCAAACTTGCGAACTTAGAGATTGCTCTAGTTTGACACCAGCCACCACAAAGGAGGAGAATTGGGAAGGATACATATTGGTGACGAACAGTAAGTTATAAGAGTGTATATCGAAAGAACTAATTTGAAATCTTAAACATGTATGTCGCTAAACGATAGGTTTTCAAGGAATATTATTTCGAAAGATGCTAAACTCTATGATCGTCGAGAGAAACAATAAAATATACTATTTTGCCATCCGTATGGAAAGAAATATTCAGACTTTGAGATCCTTCAAAACTCAGTGTAGATAAAAAGGTTATTGTATTGTTTACTAGAAAAAAGATAAAGAGAACGCTACGAAAAGAAAATATTTGTGGACCAATTTACTTAAACCTTTGTTCCTTTCCTTCATAGAAGCGGAGCCCAAATAGTGAGTGTACCACCGTTGATCTTTAAGCGATAAGCTAGGAAGTAGACTGGTAGTGAGATCAGGTTTTGTGTTAATTAGTAGAGCATTGATTGTTGTTACACTGTTTCATCGTTTGACATCCATTTTCAAGAAGGTGAACTGTTAGTTCTTCTACAGGTCTGGCGTTAAAGATGAGCTTTTATTGTGTAGATAGCGTAGCGAAAACAGTAGTTCGCTATTATGGCTTTAATTATTTTCATGTTCTTTATATTTATTGAGTCATTTTTGAAGACTTATGACTAGTACTATTTGTAACTACCACTATTTTAGATAGCAAATAGAAAACAATCGGGAAATATTAAGTTGGAATTATTTTAGCACAAGATTGAATCCAGGAAAAATCCCCTTCTATAACTGAAACGGTTGATTTTAATCTGATTTGTGGGCATGATTTTACACATGGACATGCTTATGAACGCCTAATCTCATGTTTTGAATAGCATTTATTTAGAGTCGAGGTGTTAAAAGAAAATCGTAGTGGTATAAAATGCTGACTCTACACCTAAAAAGAACACTTTTGATCAGCATCAGTATTTGACCCTAGATATACCGACTTAATTCATGAGAACAATGTGAGTATTATATTTTCTCACCTGTATTCTCACATATCTTGTTTCCGCGCAGAAATTTGAATTTTTTCTTGGTCGGGCAAATCAGTAACATATGATAAGGTAAATAACGTATCAATTGACTAAGAAAAACTTATTTTAAAATATTTTATTGATTGGAAATGAACAGTTTTCGTTATATTTTGTTTTAAACATCTACCGCACTCTACATCTTTCTAAGACTATATTCAATTTTTATCAAATACAACTTAAGAACTTTACAACTTTCAAAAAGTTAAAATAATAATAGCAACTGCATTATTGTTTGAAAATTTTTTAAAATCATATGATCATAGAATGATTTCAAAAATAAGTTTAATTCTGCCTGAGACGTATATTTTTTATTTAATAGGTTGCTATAGTATGTTCTACAATCAAACAATTTACTCGGTTGGTTCTTTTCCTATATCAGTGGTAGTAGCAGATGTGAACAATGACAATAAATTCGACATTGTCGTTGCGAATCGTGAATCGAATAATATTGGCGTTCTTCTAAATTCTGGTAACGGGATCTTTTCATCTCAGATTACCTACCAGGTTGGCCAAAGTCCATATTTCGTAGCAGTAGCTGATATGAATCGTGACAATAAAGTCGATATTGCTGTTGCAAATTACGGTGCGACCACTATTAGCGTTCTTCTCAACAGAGGTAATGGAACGTTTCTCTCTCAAGTTACTTACACAGCTAGCCGCTATACCTACGCAGTAGCAGTAGCTGATGTGAATAATGATAACGCGTCGGATATTGTTGTTGCAAACGCTGGAGCGCGTAACGTCGGTGTTCTAGTCAACAAAGGCAACGGAACTTTTTTTAATCAAATTACTTATACAGTTGGTAACACTCCGGTGTCAGTACAAATGGGTGATGTAAATAATGATAATACAGCCGATATTATTGTCGCAAACTATGCGTCAAATACCGCCAGTGTTCTGCTGAACAATGATAATGGAATATTTCTTCCTCACAGTACTTATTCAGTCGGTACCAAGCCACAATCGTTAGCAATAGGTGACGTCAATAATGATAATAACATCGATATTGTCGTCGCAAATTCCGGTTCGGATTCCGTTAGCGTTCTTCTCAACAGGGGCAATGGAACGTTTCTGTCTCAAATTACTTATCCAACTAGTTCTACTCCATATTCAGTAGTAATCAGCGACATGAATGGTGATAATAACCAAGATATTATTGTCGCAAATTCTGGTTCGAATACCATCGGTGTGCTTCTCGGTACAGGCAATGGAATATTTCTTTCTCAGTTAACTTACTCGGTTGGTACTGGTCCACTATCAGTAGCAGTAGGTGACGTAAACAATGACAATAAAATTGATATTGTTGCAGCAAACTATCATGGGAATACCATCAGTATTCTCTTACATTGTTGAATCTTATTCACGAATTTAATCTTATTGATTTATTGACATTTTATAACTTTAACTATTAACATTATTATCGTAAAACATCACACGATGAACGTATCGTATTACATAGATTTGGATATGAGCATAGGACAAGAGACTATCACGCTGACACACACATTTTTGAATCTTTAAATAAATTCTCTGTATTATATAATAAAAGAATAAATATAAATAAGTACAGAGGACATTTGTTGAAGGTGTGACTGTGAATTTGACATAAGGATAACACCCACACCCACACCCTCAGTTTTATCAAAAAAAACATTCTATTTTTTCCAGTAAAATATATATACTCGTTTGATTTTGTTCAATTTTATCCAAGTAATTTTTTCTTTCATAATTAAAAATTAAAAATTAAAAATTAATAAGTTAAAGAGATGTTATAGTATTATCTTAGTCTGATGAATTATTCATATACAATATATATATATATCAAAAATCCAACCATTTATTTAAATAAATACAT
>CAJNOI010000032.1:28780-41802 GCA_905250115.1 Adineta steineri
ATATATATATATATCAAAAATCCAACCATTTATTTAAATAAATACATGTTTCAGGTGTTATCAAACCATCATCATGACAATCTTTAAAAACAGGACAAATACCACATGGATTTCTAACAACAGGTGATGATTCAAGCATGAATTTAACAGATCTATATAAATTTTGTTTAGTACCATTATCAGTATTTGTTGTTGATGCTGCTACTGTAGTTTTTTCAATTTTTCCATCACATATAAGTGTATATAAAATTGATTCAATATCTTGTACTGTCAATGAAACAGTAGCAATTCCCATTTCATTAATAAGTTTAACAAGATCTGTACTAGACATAAATGAACTTGTTCGTCGTAAAAATGGATCATTTGGAAATTTACGTATTGATTCTTCTAATTGTTCATCTAATAAACGAGCACATTGTTCATTTAAAACACGAACAAATTCAGCTTCAAATTCATGATCGGAATACCATGTACCACCAGTGATGGATGGATCAGGTGTCATTTCATAAAGCATATAAACCTACGGGGAAAAAAAACAGAATATCAAATTTTTTTTCTTCATTTTAGATAAAGGAGAAAAAGAAGAATTACCTTTTTCTTGCTTGCATGTACTGATTTAACAGCTTTAATTAATTTTTTACTTTCTAATGATTTAAGTGTTTTATTAAGTATTGTTTGAGATAATTTTGTTTTTGTACGTATATCACGCATCCAAATACCTAAAGTTCCACTTTCTTTAACAAGTTGATAAACAACTCGTTCCATTTGATCAGTAGCACCTCCACCAATTGTTATCGATGAACCAGATACATTTGTTGTATCACGTATACGATAAAGAAATGTTCCTTGTTCAGTTGAAGATTTTAATAAATCAATTTTATTTAATGATAATAAACGATTCAATGCACTAACACGTTGTTGAATAGTTACATTACGAAATGAATTTTCAAGAATTTTATCAGTAACACCATTTGGAAATTGTAAACATAATTGTATTATATCAGATTCTAAATTAACTGGATTGAAATCAGATGTTTCAAGTGATGTTGATGTATCCATTGGTTCACTTTTTGCATGAGAACTTGCCATTCTATATCTTTTCTTTTTATTCTAGAAGAAAAACAACAATAGCACTACAATCCTTTTATTCCTTAATTAGAAGGCTTGTTTAGTATAACAAGGAACAAGGTACAACACTACAAATAAACACAGCAAAGCACAAAAAAAATTGTTTTTAATGTTCTATTCTGCAGCAGTCTCATCTTCTTCAATAATTGTATGATCTTTATTTGGTTGAATAAGTCCATATTTCAAACAGAGTTGAATAATATCCGAAATTATTTTTCGATTCTAAAGAAAAAAAACAACTACTACTACTCAAGATTTATATTCAAAAATTTACCTTTTCATTTACTAATCGATTATCTTTCATTTCCTTAATACCCAATAATATATCCATTAAATCTGTTTCAACAATACGTGTTGCCAATTCCTTATTTACTTTAGTTATATTACGTATAATATATAAAGCTCGAAATTGTATTTCTAAATCTTCTGAAGCACATAATTGTTTAAAAATTTCTACAAACGATGCAACCTAAATAAAATAATTTAAATTATAAATATTTATTTATTTTTAAATAAAATTTACATCAAGTATCTTTTGACATATGATTCGATTTTCTTCAACATATTCATTTAATTTTTTACGATCATCTTCTTGTAACTCAACATCTTTAAAATCATCAAGATCAATTTGTAATGATGATAAAACAGCTATTGTTCCTAGAGCTGCTTTAATTAACGAATCATCATCTTCTTCACCACATAATAAAACTAATAACTTTATACGATCATTTTCACCAGTAAAATATTTTACAACCTTAAATCAAAATATAATAATCGAAACAAAGTAAAAATATTCTCATTACTTCTTCTTGTACAACCAAATTGCACATGCATTCAGTTGCTGCACGTCGAAGCATTTTATGTTCATCATACATATAATGTTCAATATTAACAAATCCATCTTCTTTTAAAATACGTTTTCGAACATTTTCACCAACACCTGCTAAATTAGTTAATGCCATTAATGCTTCGAAATTTTCTAATGCTGTATTTTCCACTTTAAGAAGTTTAAGAATTGGTCGAACAACTTCGAGCATCTGAAAAAAGAAAATTATCATCAAATAGTGTTTATTGTTTAACATACACGTTGACCAGGAAAAGCATTTTCTGGATTTGTTGTAATTGCAATTTTAGCTAATGCTTGAGCTGCTTTTGTTTGACCGACAGGTGTACCATCCGAAGCAAGTGGAAGTAAAGACTTTGAATTTAAAATATATAATTAAAAAAATTGACAAATATGTAAAACATACTTTTGCACCTCCAGCAGCAACAATAGGTCCACGATATTTTTCATTTTCACAAAGTCCAAGAAAAATTCTGTAAAATAAAATTTTTATTTAATAAAAAAACTTCTTTGACATCTAACCGTGATACTTGTTCGCGACAATTAGCACTTTTATGTTTACATAAATGTATTAGAACAGGTATGATTCCTGCATCTACTAATTTTCGACGACGTTCTTCAAAAAATTCGGTATCATCCTTTATAACAAAATAAAAACAAACTTAGATTAAAAAAAATAACTAATAAATTTGATTTTTCTTTACTTTTGGATGTTCTTTAGGTACATGCTGTTTAGCATAATTAGCTAATTCTGTCATTTCTTTATCTGGTTTACGTATATCATATGTATTTGTTAAATTAACAAATATTGTTGTTATTGAATATAAAACATGTGCATCTTCACATTGACATAAATTAAAAAGAGATTTTATTGCTGAAAGATTATTAACAAGATCTTCTTTAACATCAGCATCCAATGTTAAATATGCAAGACCATCAGCTGACCAACGACGAATATCAAAACTTGGACTTGTTGTTAAAAATCTTACAAAAAAAAAATATTTATATGATTTCTTTTATGTAATAATAATATTTACTTGCAACATGCTAGAGCAAGTGTTTGACATGAACCTTCTGTAACAAGATTTGCACTTGAATCTGTACCTTTACTTGATGCAATTTTTGATAAACCCTATTAGAATAAATTTCTAAAAATAATATATATAAAAAGCATACAAATTCTTCATACCACAAGTGCAATGACTTTTATTTGTTCATTAGCTGATTGATAAAGATTTTTAAGAATTTCTGCACCTAAATTTAAAATTCCAGCTGCTTTATCTTTTTTTGATGCTGATAAAACGATTGCTTCAACTGCAATACGCTATAAACAAAACGTTTCATAATTAAATCAAACAATTATTATTATTCAATATTACTTCTTGTAATTCATCACTTGAGCCAGCCATTTGTATCATAAGATCTACTAAATTTTGACTACCTAAGATAGCATTACCCGTATCAAATGGTCCTTGTAATAAAACAGATAAAACAGAGATTGTTCGTACACGTGATTGAACATCATCTCTTTCACGTAATGCTCTAAAAGAAAAATATAATTAACGATTATTATCATACAATTTGTATTACTTACTTTACAAATTCCATACATTCAGTATTGTAACTTTCACGTTCTTTATCCGAACATAAATCATGATAAATAATACTTAATACCATTGATAGATGCATTTTCGTTTGTTCTGTTAATGGATATTGTTTTTTTTCACTTTCAGGTAATTCCGGTACTGTTGCTGCTACTCGTAATACTTTTGGAAGACCTATATTCGAAAAAGAACAGCTATCACATAAAATTTTGTCTTTCAATAATAACCTGATATGATAAATTTATTTGTCCAATTACAACCATTTGCACGATCAACAAACTTGACAATAAGATCAAGACAACAATCACGTCCAATACCTGAACATGATTTATCATCAATTAAATCAAGTAACATACGGAATGTTTCATTGATAAATTCAATAACAGGTTTATCTAGATTTACGAAAACAAATTATACATATGTTTTTTCTTTGTATTATTGATACATACCAAAATTATATGCTACATTCATAGGTTTACGAACTTTACGTCGATTTTCAAGATCACATATTGACATTAACATATTATGAATTAATATAGATGCATTTGTTGGAATTTCTGCATCATTCATTGCAAAACAACGAGCAATTGGTTTCAAGCCAAGTTTATTATAAACTATTTCAGCCTATTAAAATTATGAGGTAAAAAGAATCATAAATAAACTAAAATTATTACCCGTCTATACGAATTCTTAACAATAGCAGATAAGATTCTTAAAACACCAAGAACGGTCGTTCGTTCATTTCGTTGTATAAATTCCGTTAAATGTTGTAAATCCGGATCGAAACTAAGAATTGCTTCAGCACCTGCATCATCACGTGATACAACGAGAAGATTATTTAAAGCCTAAAAGAAATTATTATATTTAAATATATATATATCTTTTATATTTTTACCTTATCAATCAAATTCTTTCGTGCATAGAAATATCAAACAAATATCATGCAATACATGCAAAAAATATCATATATATATTATCAAACCAATCGTGATTTATTACGGTTTCATCCTGATTTGATTTCGAAATAATTGTTTCAAACATTTGTTTAATTTGATTAGTTAATTGTGTTTGTTGTGAAACCTTTTTTTGAAAGAAATCAGTAAATAAGATAACTCAACAAAATAGAAAAATACTTTATTTTGTGCAGTTTCACGTAATTTTTTTAAAAGATTGTATGTTTGTTCATCAGTACCTCCTGCTTTTGATGAAATAGATATTAATCTTTGAGCATCTGATATAGCTTCCTTTAATTTTCCTGAACGTTCAAAAGCATTTGCACGACGATATAAAGATTTTTGATCCGAAGGTGTATATTCAAGTGCTTTATAATTATAAAATAAATATATAAATATTTCTATTAATTAATTAATATACCTCTTGTTGAATCTTCTATAGCATCCTCATATTGACCTAAATTAATATAACATTGCGAACGATTACTATAACATTTCGTTAAATCATTTTTATTTGTTTCCGATAGTTGAAGATCTTTAAGAATATTTAATGCATCAGTATATCGATCAATTGCTTCTAGAAACTGTCCTTGTTTAAATGCTTGATTTCCTTGTTCACGAAGAACTGCGGAATCATCTGATGTAGTTGACATATTTTATCTGAAGAAAAAGAAACAACTGTATTGAAAATAAATAAACATAGAATTTGATAATAAGAAGAAAAAAACAACAACAACATCGATTAACTACGATTATAACGATTACCACTACCACGTGGATTATCATCTTTATATTCGTCCATTATACGAACATTTTGTCGATGTGTAGAATCATCGATTTCATTAAGATATTCATCTGATAATGGAGCTGGTTTAGGTGCTGATACTTAAATTAAAAAATATACAATGAAATCGATGAACTAATAAATAATTATACCTGGCTGTTGAGATTGTGTTTTAGAAAGATCATCGTAAAATTCTTGTACAGTCATCGTTGGTAAACTAAATGACATAGAAAATTAAGGATATTATCTGCTGATAAATATGTCATCTTACCTTGGATAACCTGCTCCTCCAATTGCTTCCTTATATAATCGATCTTTCGTTGTGACTAATGTAAGTGGTCCATCAATCGGTAATTTATTTGTTGATTTTACTGTTTGTACATTACTATTTTGTGGCAATGGATCTTTAGAAAATTGAAGTAATTTTATTTCATCTACAAAAACATAATTTCTATGTCAATCTTATTTTTTTATTATAGAGAAAAGAAAACCTTTTAATGCAAGAATATCTTCTTCTGATTGTTTAATCCACCATTTAATTTGTTCTGTATATAATTGTCGTTTAATTTCATCATCAACACGATTAACATCATGTGCCATTTCGCGTAATGTTGCAATAGATTTTTCTAATGCTTTTTTTTCTTTAAGTCTACATAAAATAGTAAGAATTTCTTTATTTGCTTTTTTCTTTCAAAAAACTATTAACTTTTGAATTTTTGTTTGACGATCTTCTGTAGTTTGTATACGAAATTTATCATTATTATCATCTTGTTCTTTTGGAATGTGTTGAATAAGTCCGTAATTTTTACATAACTGTAAATATTTAATAAAATAATTTATTGATAAATGAATTTCATCTAATCGTTGATCACGATTTGATGTACGATATTCATATAACCAACCGATCAAAGCATAAACAATAAAATATCTTTTGAAAAAAAAAATTAGATAAAAAAAAATTTATTTATCTTTATTATCTACCTTAATTCATTAGATGAAACTTCATTTAATTCTTCATTATCAGAAAATAGATGTAATTCTTCAATTTTATCTTCAGCTAGTTTTAATTTATCGATTGCAATCGTAAATGTTTCGAATTTTTGTTCGATTTTATTCGATTCAAGTTTTTGTTGAAGATCAAAAGCAAAATCAAATAATTCCGCTATCGTTGATTCATTATTCGAAGTCATCTGAAAGTAAAATAATAAAATTTATGCTGAGAAAATCGAACAGATGTTTATTTAGAAATGAATCTAATAGAAGAAAATACAAAAATCAATTCATTTCATTGAAATAATCCGAGACAAGATGATCGCTAAATTTTATTGTCTCCTTCTTCTTATTACCTTTATTATATCTTCAGTTTCATCACGAACTATACAAGACACAACAACAACTGTATCTGAAGTAATTCATTTGACTATTCATGAAAATAGTTATTCAGCTGAAGATAAATATAAATTAATTAATGAATGTGTACAAAAATGTATGGAAAATAATCCAAAACAACCACAACAAGGAAAAGCGAATGTTTTCAGTACTGGCAGAGATAATTGTATTCAACTTCAATGTCGCTTCTATCAACGACGTCGTTAATTTATTTTCAAAAAAATCTATAATTTTATAGATTAAAAAAAAAAGAAATTTATGTACGAACATCTGTCTCAAATAAAATAATAAAAATTCAACGATATAAAATCTATTACAATAGTAAAGCATGTATTGCATCAGCAAAGAATTTTTTCATATACATAAAGAAAAATACCCAAAATAGATTCTATAGTTTCTAGTTTAACTATTTTCATAAAAAATTAGATAATTTATCATTATAATCTTATTAATATAAATAATTAAGCATCTATCATATTGATATTCTATCTATATATACATGTAGCGTTCACTCAAATAGGAACAAATAAATAAACAAATAAACGAAAATAGCTGACCAATCAGAACATGGAATAAACAACATGTGATTCATAAACGTATTACATATCTAATCGTTCGTTCTTATTTCAAACATGGCTGGTTCATTTTCATTTGTTGATGATCTTATACGTGATTATCTTAATTATCGTGGTCTAACAAGTACTTTACGAACATTCGATAATGAAATATCAAAAAATCCAATTGGACAATTTCGTGCTGATCGTATAACAGAACAATTAACATTATATATTCATCAATTTGATATAAATAATTTAATTGATTATTGGACACAAATTGAACAACATCTTTTATCAGCATTAATTATACGTTCACAACAACAAACAAATGTTCTAACAAAAATTCGTACAAATTTATATCGTTGTTATTTAATACATGCAATACAATCATCAAAAACGGAAAAAATCAATGAATTTTTTGATCGTTTAGCTAAAATTTTACAACAATCAAATGAATGGACGAAAGAATGGTTTGCATTACCATTTATAAAAAATCCCGAAGAGAATTCAATATTTCAATTATATTTTTCTAAACAATGGAATGATCTTTTTTGGATTTCATTACAAAATTTTCTATCAACAGCGTTTTATCAGTAAGATATAAAACGAAGATTTTCTTAATAATTAATATTTTTGTTTATTAGTATGACACCACCGAAGATCTGTTCATTAGAAGAAAATAATGCACAACAATTTGGAAATTTAATTAGTCAACAAACAACAAATTCGAAAACTTTACTTCCACCTTCAGCTGTAAATTTTGATACGATAAAAATAAATAAAATAGTTTTTATTATTATAGCGTATTGATCCATCAATATCTCAATTTGCTGAAGTTGTTGATGAAATTCAAATATCTCCAAATCCATCTACGAATGAACAACAACGTCAAACAAATTCAACAATTATATCAAAATTTCGACATAATTTTTTACCTAATACAAAACAAACAACATCACGAAATAAATTACCATCTAAAACAAGTTTTGCTCAACGTTCACAAGAATCAACAACTGGTAATCAAATTTTATTATCAACAGATGATACAACAATATCACAAGTACCAATTTTACCAACAACAACAGCAACAACATCATCTCTTTTAACTACACGACCTAAATCAGCATCGTTTATTCATGATGATGCTCATGTATGAAAATATATGCTCATGCATCCACGTACGTGGTTTGATTGTTTTTCTGCTCATTTTTTTAAATTATTATTATGCTCTTGAACTTTCGACGATAATTTTTATGATGAAATTTTATTTTAATTATTAGATCGATATGAATGAAGAGAGGTTGATTCATTTGGCAGAATTAAAACATCATTCAGGTACAATTATTGACTGTAAATTAAATATGGATGGTTCATTTTATTCTACACTTGATGTTCAAAGTCATGTTAAAAGTATAACTAAAATACTATAAAAACTTTTCTATATTAAATTTTCTTTTCGTTTAAAGTCTGGTCAACTTCTGATGATTTTGATATAATTACTTCGCTTACATCTCGTTCAGCACTTCAATGTCAAGCATTTGATACTCATGAACCATTCTTGTATCTTGGTACATCAGTATCAACTATTAAAGTATTCCATATAACAGAAAAACGTATTGTAAACGAAGCAATTATCGATAAAAATTATCCGAGAATAATGTATCTTCAGCCATATACAAATCAAAGTAAGTTCAAATATAGATTTAATCTTTCAAAAAGGAAAATAATAAATTTTATTTAATTATAATTTAGATCGTCTTTTTGTTTCACTAGCAAGTACAAGTCGTTTAAATACAATAGATAATAATCGTATACGTTCTGGTCGTGTATCTATTCTTGATTTAAATACATGGTCTGTTGAACGTGTGTTAGCGGATGATGATGAAAATTTTGTTACATGTTTAAATATACATCCAGATAAACAATTACTTGTTTTAGGTAACCTAATATATATTTTTTTGTTGAAAAAAAAAATAACGATGACTTCTTGTTTTTCCAGGTTTTAATGATGGAAAAGTAGCATTATATGATATTCGTTCAAATACATTGATTCATCAAAAACAACAACATTCACGTTTTATTCAAGATATCCATTTTGTCAATGATTATTTGTATACAATTGGAAACGATAATATAATTGTTCAATCAAATCTATCTTCATTTGATCAAGTAGTAAAATCTTATGAATTACCTTATTCAGCTGTTGGACCATTTCAAACATCAACTTCCGTATCACCCAGTGAAACTAGTACACCTCTGTTTTCTGCTCAAAAAATATTTCCATTTAATAATAACAGTAATAATTTATTTCCAATTGGTAGTGTTTTCGATATTGATCCATATGATTCTGATCGTTTAATAACATGTAGTCCGATCAATGCTCGTTTTTATCGTTTATCAAGTAATAATGTAGATGATAAACTTCGATTTCCAACATTACCAAATTCTTCTTTCGAAAATTTTGAGTTAAATTTTCCAAGTACATGTGTACATTGGAATAAAGACAAAGATATGTGTATGACAGCACATACAAATGGAATAATTCAATTATATCGACGAATAAATAAACCTGATATATAACTGGTTCTTTTTTCTTCTTCTTATGTGTGAATGAAATCTAATTTTATTTTATTTTCTATATTGTGATATATAAATAAAAAATTTTGATTGATAAAAAAAACAATGAATTTGAATTCTCATTTATAAAAGCAGAACATTTCAATCTTATGATATAAATAATAGAATTGAAACAGATTTTATACTTTTACTAAATTAAATAGACCAAAATGAAAGTCACCATTTTCAATATGTAACAAAGTATTTATCCAAAATTATATACTTTCTCATATTAATCTTTGTTATTGATTATATTTTTTTGATCAAATTTCATAGCAACAAATCTTAATCATGGACAGATGTTTACAATTCACACAAATATACTTTTATCTATATTTCTCAAAATAACTGGAGTACAGCTAATCACACTATTCTCAGCATATTTATAGGCAGACAAGTATGGACTCTTGCAGTCATTAAGTGAAGTTTAGTCCGTTGAAATTATTCAATCTAAATTTAAAGGTAATTATACTGTCTTTTCTTTTGTGTCTTATTACATTTAAATCCTATTACATATATTTTTATTATAGATGACTTATATTCTAGTAATACTGGGGACTTGCCTGTCTCTGATAGCAGTATCTAACGGATGTTTCCCTTATGATACGAAGTTTAGCAAAGTTGGTACTACTATTCAAGTACCAACTGTTGCACGTGATCAATGGTGGTGTCCTGCAAATAGATTTTATGGATGGCTAGGGTAAATTGTAATATCTCTATTTAAAAATCAATCGATAAAACCTTTCAGTTTTGATTAAAATTATTTTTTATCAAATATTAAATATTTAAATAATTTATAATCATCTCATGTTAATAGATATGTTCGTGATCTGAAAGGTTGGACTTGTAGTGATGCTGTCTATTCGCTTGCACGTCTACAACAAGATTTTAAAAAAATGGCTGATGATGGAGCTAAAATGGTTCGAATATACGGACCAATTTGTGAACAACAAATGGTCTGGGATAATATTATACAAGCAGCAGCTGAAAATAATCTGTTAGTTATTTTCTGTTTAAACTTTTAATATTTATAATATCTCACTATTGAAGTGGTGTGCTTGGCATTGTTTGGCATGGATATAGCGATAGTGAACTTAATAAATGGGAAGAACGAAAAAATGCTCTAATGGCTGTTCTTAAGAAACCATTAAGCAAATATGTCATTCATTCTGTTTCATTTGGTTCTGAACCATTATTTTCATGGAGTATTTCGGGTACTTTTGTTGCTGAATTAACAAAAATCAAAACGGAATTAAAAGCATTAAGTATTCCACTTACTGTTAGCGAGGTATATCATTTATTTTCTTATCGATAAATTATTTCTATTTTTCTAAATTTATGACAAAAAATAGATGAAATATGGTTATGATGTTTGTCCTGCTGCTGCAAAAAATGCTGTTATTAATAATATTGATTTTATATCAGCTCATAGTATGCTTATAATTTTATCTATTGTAGCTTTTTATAAAATGAAGTTCTAATTTGATAGTTATGCCATATTATGGAACATGTGATTTACCAGGACAAGTATGGAATTTCATTACAAATGAGATAGACGCATTCAAACGTATGATACCCGGTAAACAAATGATGATAACTCAAAATCCATGGGGTTCAAGTACATATGGTCGTAATCGAGGATCAGTTTGTGGATCTGATGTATGGAAAGGTGTTTCTGTAGAAGGTGCTAATGAATATTGGAGACTTTGGATAAATAATTGTCAATATTTTAAACAACAACAAATTGGATGGTTTGCACATACATTTTCGGTATATATATATAACATTTGATTATCATATATATATATTATTTAATTTTGTTTTAGGCTGATTCAGAATATAATTTTGGAATATATGGTCCTCGTAATGATGCCGTACCTTATCCACGTCACATTGATTTTAAACCTATTTTTTGTTAAATAAATCTTTGATTATTATTTGGATTCACTTAAAATATTTGATAGTTTTTCAAAAATGTAAAATAGTTCATATGTCAAATAGATTCTGAATATCTCAGAAATGTTTATCATTCCTAGCGTTAGTTTTTAGAAGTACTAATAAATAAGAAGATGTAAAAATTACTACAAATTCTTTTATAATATCAGTTAAAAAGAATTTAATTGGAAATGTGAAAAACAGTACTACATAGAATCATAGGTTAGTGCATTCTTGCAATAGCAACGATATTCTTCGTATCGTTGAATAAAAAACATGCAGAAATGCGTACATTTTATAATAAAAAATATTTATTATATAATGTTGAAAAAAAACTGATTATTGAATACTGTAAATACTTGGCTATTATGATAGTCTAGTTTTTCATATTACTAGAAAGTGAATTAGACATATATTCAATAAAATGGAAGATCAATACAAACTCAAAATTAGAGGACTGATATTCATATATCTTAGATTTATGTAATGTAGAATAGTCACCGAGAATATTCCATCGAAATTGAGTCAGATAAAGTTATAAAAATATGAAGCTACCACGTGAAATGACTTTGATTGAATAGAAAGAAAATAACAGTTAATTGTATTTCCTTCTCATGCCCAGCAGTACCTGATAAATATATATGAAAGGATCGATTTGTTTCATTCAAGGTAGAAATCATGTAGATGAAGATGATGATCATTATTTTAACAAATATTTTAAATGATACTCGAAACCAATAGTGCTTTATTTATTCTCTTAAGGTGAAGAATAAAATATAACAAAAAACAATGAAAAAAAGTAAAAGCTAGAATATGCTAAAACCGAGAAAATATGAAAGAATATTGAAATGAAACATTCTATATGGAATGTTGGGTTTGCTGATTGCCTAACAGTAAATTGTTTATCTCTTAGAGTTCGTTTGTTGCTGATCTTTCTTTTCTTTCTTCTTGTGGTTTAGAAGCTGGAGAATCATAAACAACTGTTTCTTCAGTAAAAGCTAGTGTTGGCTTTGTTGTATCAAATGCACGAACTGTATGAATATGATCATGATTTGCTATATATAACAAAAGAAAAATAGATAATATTAGTATAAGATAATAAAAGAGTAAAGTAATGGTACCTGTTGTAGTAGTAGTAAAATGTGTTGTTGTCTGAGTAGTAGTAGTAGTTGGAGGAGGTGGTGGTTGAGTTGTTGGGGCTTGTGTTGTAGT
>CAJNOI010000032.1:41812-124415 GCA_905250115.1 Adineta steineri
GAGTTGTTGTTGCTTGGGTAGTAGTAGTTGTTGGGGGAGGTGGTGGTGGAGTAGTTGTTGCTTGGGTAGTAGTAGTAGTTGGAGGGGGTGGTGGTGGTGTAGTTGTTGTTGCCCGGGTAGTAGTGGTGGTGGTTGGTGGAGGTGTGGTTGTTGTTGCTCGGGTAGTAGTGGTGGTGGTTGGAGCAGGTGTGGTTGTTGTTGCTCGAGTAGTAGTGGTGGTGGTTGGAGCAGGTGTGGTTGTTGTTGCTCGGGTAGTAGTAGTAGTAGTAGTTGTTGGACGAGGTGTGGTTGTTGTTGTAGTTGGACGAGGTGTAGTGGTAGTTCTTTGAGTTGTTGTAGTTGATTGAACAGGGGTTGTAGTAGATCGAGGAGTTGTTGCTTCTAAAAGGATTAGATGAGTTTTAAATACAAAAATTCATTCACAAACTTGTTGTTGTTGTTTGTTTGATTGTTGCTAAAGAAGAAAAGAAAGAAAATTCCTATTTCAATAATTAAAATCTATAAATAGTTACTGGCTGCTGTTGTCTTAGTTGCTGAACGCTGAGTTGTTGTTTTCGCTTAAATTATTTAAATATATATTTTCTATTGCACTTTTCTATTTAACTAATTACTTTTTGTTGTTGATGATGAATCATCTTTTTTATTTTTTATTTCTTCAACACGACGATCAATTTCAGCTTTCATTACCCACAAACGATCAACTAAATCACGACCAACTACAACTGTAGTTTTAGCTAAATTCGTTAAATGCTTTGGTAAATCTTTAAATGCTTCTTGAACCATAACACCTTTAAATATAAATATATATATATAGTTTTTAATAAAATTTCTATTCAAAAATATACCATATTGTTTTCCATATGGTTGTTTAAAATGATGACCAGCTAAATCAGGTAAAATTGTTGCTAAATAAATATACAACAAAAAATATTAATATAAATCTAAAATTATTTTATCTAACTTACCAACAAATACACCGGAAACAAAAAGAAATGCATAAATACAAACTGAACAACACGATGAACGTCCTTTTGGTTTATCAGCATGTTTAGTTGTTGAATCATTATTTGTTCGATTCGGTTTTGTATTGTTATCTCCCTAAAATGATCCTTTTTTATTAAAATAAAAAAATAAAACAACTTACTTTCGCCATACTGATAATAGAAAAATGAATGAATAAGAAGAATCTGAAGAAATAAAAAACAAATAATATTTGGTTCTTCTGTTATTTTTAAAAAAATGTAAGGTCATAAATTTATATCATTAAATATCCAGATGCTGACGACGACAGAAATATTATAGAATTACATAACTGGTTGTTAATATGGTCCAATGAAAGTTTACGATGACTCATTTCTGACAGACAGAATATTATTGCAAAATATCTTTGTTTTCTTCTGAATTTTAGTTTTAGATATTGAATAAATGGCTGATGATGATTATATTGAAGAATTTAGTATCACAGAAAGTGATTTAGATTCTGCTTTAAATCCTACACGTCGACGTGGTCGACAAAGTAAAGAAGAGTCAATTTATGGTAACGATTAAATTTACATCTATCAAAAAAAAATCTTAAATAATTTATTAAATATTATAGGTATTTGGGCAACATCAGCTGAAAGAGCATCCAATCGTCCAACAACAACAGCATCATCATCTTATGGTCGCGGACCACAATCAATATCGTTTGTTAGTAGTGGTGTTAAATTAGGAGGAAATATCGAAAAGAAAAAGAAATCAACAACAACCGAAACAAAAAAGAAACCGGCTATTATTGAAAGTTATGATAGTGATGAAGATAGTGATGAAATCAATGATGACGATGATGATGATGATGACGAAGTTGAAGTAATTGGAAAAAGAAGAAGAAAACGTGGAGATATGAGTGACGATGATGATGATGATGATGATGACAATGATAGTGATGTTGAAGAAATACGAGATGAGAAGAATCGACCCAATGGATCGGTAAACAGAATGTTCATATAAAAAGTTCCTTTTAATTTAATTCAATTGTTTTAGAGTGATGAAGAAATTGAACCACGTGTCATTCAACGTCAACCGCCAAATGTTCAGTATCAACGACCACCACCAGTCAATACAGCACCAATACACGACAAGTATTAAAATTATACGATTTTTTTAATATTAAATCCTTTTTGTGCCTATTTACTTTTTAGAGATTTCGGTGCATTTGAAAAACATACAAAAGGTATTGGTATGAAGCTGTTAATGCAAGTAAGTTATGTTTTATTTAAAACTTTTGTCAGAAGCAGCTATATTTTTCAAGCATACAATCCGCTTAGTTCTAATCTCTGATTATAAATAAAACTAACTAATATTAAAATATTTAGATGGGTTATAAAAAAGGTCATGGTTTGGGAAAGAATCTTCAGGGTCGTGCATTACCTATTCAAGTTCAGAAACGTGAAGGTAAAGGTGCAATTGGTCGATATGGTCATGAAGATCCTAATCGTGTTAAACCAGCTACTGAAGGTAATTTGTCTTTTTTCTTTTAAAAATTTTATTGAAAATAAATTTTATTCGTCTTCAGAATCAGAGCCTGGTTCGTCAACAAAAGCATCGAAAAAAGCGGCTGGTCCAACTGCACCACAATGGAGAAAACAACAACGAGAAGTAAGAAAAAGATCTTTCTTTTATTCTTTTAATAAATCATCTTCTATTTTTATTTTATTTAGAAAGTTCCTAAACAATTCTATCTATACAAAACATTAGATGACGTTTTAAAAGAACAAACAACTAAATTTCATAATAAAAAATCCAATGAACAAACTCGAGAAAAAATTATTGATATGACAGGTCGTGAACAACGTATTCTTCAAAATTATGATTCCATATCAACAAAAAATTATGAAACAGAACAAGTTTTTTCATTAAATGAATTAACACATAACATTGATTTAGCTATTGAGTCATGTGAAGAATCAATGATTCGTTCTCATCGAAGGTAAGAAAGAATGATAATAGTAATTTCGCAACAACTGTGAAAATTCTTATCAAATTATTGCGCTAACACCTTGTTTATTATAATATTTATTCTAGACGTAAATTTGATGAAGATACAACAGTAGCATTACAATACGATTTATCATATACACAACAAATGATGACAGAAGAACAAACAAATATGAGTAGATTACATGTTCTTATAAATATGATTGATCAGTAAGTAAAATATTTTTTGAAAATATATATATTTATTAAGAATTTATTTTAGATGTGAACAACTTGTTAATCAAGTTCAAAATGTGACTGATTTATTTTTTCTTCAACGAATTTTCGATGAACTTAAACGAACTTATCAAAAAGAATATCAAAAATATCGTTTATGGGATTTAGCAGTACCTGTGTTACATAATTATCTTAAACAATATCTTGATTCAAATTGGAAAATACTTCATGGTGAACATGATCATGATCATGAATTAATTAGTTTATTTTCTAAATGGAAAGATGTACTTGAAGATACTACTATTGACTTAACAGTAGATAATACAATTTCATCAAGAGAAAATATGGATCCATATCATCGACTTATTTGGGATGTTTGGATGCCATTTTTACGACGAGCTATTCTGTAAGTCAATCGAAATATTTTAATATAAAATATTTTCTAAATTTTATTTTCTAGAGAATGGAATCCACGTCATCCAGATGATTTAATTGATTTAATTGAACGATGGGAACCATATTTACCTTCATGGATAATGGATAATATACTTAATCAACTTATTTTTCCAATTCTTCATCGTGAAGTTGATCAATGGAATCCATTAACTGATTCAATTCCAATACATTCATGGATTCATCCATGGTTGCCATTAATGAAAGATCGTCTCGAACCTCTTTATCAACCAATTCGTACAAAATTGGCACAAGCTTTACAAAATTGGCAACCATCAGATTCATCAGCTAAAGCTGTTCTACTTCCATGGCAAAAAGTTTTTCAACAAGGAACATGGGATGCATTTATGAATAAACATATTGTACCGAAATTAATTACAACAATGCAACAATTTATTATTGATCCTCGACAACAAGTTTTAGGTATAAAATAAATGTTTTCTTTTTCTATTCAAAATCTTTTCATCAATATTATTTAGATCCATGGAATTGGTTTATTGCTTGGATTGATATGGTACCATTATCAAGTATGATTGCTATATTAGAAAAAAGTTTTTTCCCAAAATGGTTACAAGTATGTATTAGATGATCATTTTTTTAACGAAGAAAAAAAACTATTTGTATATTTATAGGTACTTAATGTATGGTTAAATACAAATCCAAATTATCAAGAAATTCAACGATGGTACAGTGGTTGGCGTTCATTACTTCCACAAGCAATTATTAATCATACGATAATAAAAGAAAAATTAACCGAAGGTTTAATGATGATAGATCGACGAATATCTGGTGCAGGAAATGCTCAACAACCAACAGCAGCACCCACTCCACCACCACCACCACAACCTCCTGTCAATGTTAATTATGAAGTAAGATTTTGATAAGTATTAGATATTATTTAATTGATTTCGTTCATCTTTTTTAGGCAATTTATAATCGTGGTGTTGCAACATCAACATCGACAGTTGTTTCATCATTTAAAGATCTTGTTGAAAAGAAAGCTGCACAGTATAATCTTTTGTTTATACCATTAACGAATCGAACATTTGAAGGCAAACAAATTTATCAATTTGGAAATGTTAATATTTATATTGATAAAAATGTTTTATTTCTATTTGAAAATGGTCAATGGTTACCATTACGATTAAATGATCTTGTTAAGAGAGTATGTTAATGGATATGTTTTCTTCATTGTGTTTTTTTTTCATTTTGTAAATGTCTTCGATGTGAAGAAATTCTTCTATAGAGTAAAATAAAAACAATTTGTTTGACGTTTTTATTCAAGAAAAAAAAATGATGAATCGTAAATATATTTTCTATATATAAATGAAGTTTTTATCATCAATAGTTTCATGTGGATTTACTACAATAACTTTTTATAAAAACATAAATTAAGGAAGATATGTCTGCTAGAGTTATTATCATAAGAATATATTTACTTATGATAAAAGATATTTAGGACACAATGTGTGTGTAAATAATAGTAAATGATAATAGACTAGATATTCTGGTTTTTAGGTTTTCTTTCTCAGTATGTGAGTACTAATATTGTGGAATCATCTTCAACGTTTCTTACTTTTAATATTATTAACATATGTACTAACGATAACAATGAATGTAAAGTATCTTTCTTATTAATTATATGTTTTTTTAAAAGGATATTACATGATAGAAGTACGTAAGACTTGTCTCTCATGATTTGAACAATGAATACTATTTATCGTCTACTACTGACCACTATTGACAGATGAATAAGCTTTTAACAATGCGTATATATAATATGGATTCCTATGGATCTTAAACTTACTAATGCTTACTCACTAACTGATTATAGTTATAATTTATTCAAAAATATTTTCTTTTTGTTTATAAAGGTGAATAGTTTATTGAAAAGATTATATTTCTTTGACCTACATATAGTTCTATTTCAAATGTATTAGTGTAGAGAAATATACATGATCATAAAAGAATAAGAGTATTGTGTCAAATGTCAAGCACATTATTAGTGAGTATAGATTTGATTCAACTCAGTTATATAGTATAGTATCTTGTTGTGATATGTATTTGTATTTATTCTTATTATGTATACATAGATTTTGATCATTTGTTAAGAGTAATATTAGAGATTTTATTGTATGATTATTAAGAGAGATATTTACAAATATTTTACTTTGTTTTTATCAGTCAATATTGACACATAAAAAGAAACGGAGAGAAAGATTTATGTTTCAGATTAGAACACATTGTCTTCAAAGTATTCATACTCAACATATATCTTCATGAAATAACTTATTATTTGACATTGAACTATATTTTTTTTTATTTATTCTCTTTCTATTCTAGATAAAACAATGATAAATAAACATTCGAAACTAGAAATGATTGACGATATTATGATTATTAAATATTATATATCTGATTATGTTTATAAAGTATTACTTATATTTTAGAAAACTATATCTAATATATACTAGGATTTTATTGACAAGTATTTATAAATATAGTTTTCAATTCTTAGTGTTTATTTATTTATGACTGCATAGATCGGAAATATTCCTTTTAAGAAAAGAAAATACGTATAAAATAACAATATTTTTTTTATTATATCGACGACATTTATAGAAAAAGTTAGCTGACATCCAGGCTTTTGATATTACTACGCAACAGGTATCTGATTGACTGGTTGTCTCGTGTGTTTTGATCTATTTACGACAAGATAAAGGACAGAAAAAGATTTTTCGTATAAATGAACATCCAATATAGTATCATCATCATTATCAACAAGTTAGAACAGAAAACACATAGCAGTACTTTCTCGTTCCTTCTATATCCACTACTAACTCTGATGATACAAGCTTATTTGTTTTCCTCCTTCTCTATCTTTTCTTTTCTTCTTCCATCTCCATTTCTTCTTCTCCTTTTTTTTGTTCGTTTCCCATTATATCTTTTAGACCATTCTTTTGTGTGGGTGGATTCTGATTGTCGCTGTTGTTATACACACGCACATACATACGCATCATCCTGTTTTTTTCTGAAGATAAATATAAATATCCATGTCTTCGTCGCCATTATCATCAAAGAATAATACATTTGTCCAAAGTCAAGCACCCTATTTCAATCGACAAGATAGTAATTTAACTTTACCAATGAATGCAAATCGTTATTCACCAAGTCCAACATCGACAACAACTCGTATTGTTGGACCAAAACCATTTTATCGTTCACAAGTAACTCCTGATCCATTTGATTATACCAATAATAATCGTCGACAAATTGATAATCAATTATATCTTCAAAATCAACCACAACGTCGTTTTTCAGTTAATCAAATGAATGGTAAGATAAAAAACATAAATATGTATATGAAAAAGAAAACGACATAGGGGCATGTTATTGATCTGTTGTTTGCAATTCATTAAATGATTTTTTGAAGCATGACGCATGTTAAATGTGTGGCTTATTTTCTTATTTTAGCAAACGATAATAATGTTAACGATAATGATGATGATGATGATGACGATGTTGATGATGATAATGATGAATCGATATCATCCGATGAATCACTCTCAATTGAATTTCCACCGCCTCCAGCTGCTTTTTCTACACCATCAATAATTGATAATACTTATCAATTTGTACCAGTTAAAAATCCATTTCTTCCAACAACTATTGGACGATCAGATTCAGGTATAAACAAATATATATATATATATAATAAATATATCCTCAAAAGAATTCTATCCTTCTTTTTTTTAATTTTTATATTATAGTTACAATCATCATCATAAAACTCGTAGGATTTTATTCTTTTGCATGTTTTTTGTTGTGATGACTGTATTTAAATGCATACTTTGATTTGTTTTCTGTGTCATCCCTTTTGTTTGGTTAAAAACTAACTATATAGTCGTTTCTCATCAAAAACTAGATGATATATTGAAGGTCATAGAAATGTTGGCATGTTCTCAATATTATTACATATACATATATAACGATCTTCTGTTGACAATCTATAGAACGATTCTTGTTAACATAGCCAATCATCATCATGAATAGAGAAAGACTGTATATTGAAGATATACCTCGATGAAGCGATCAAGGTTACTGTTTCCTTCTCTCTCTCTAAATGAGCAATGAAGTGTTAGTTTTGTTTATCTAATAATGAAGAAAAAATAATTGTGAAGATCATATTAAATTTTGAACAATATTTATTTAGGTTCTTCACTTTCACTTTCATATTTATCCGATCATGAACCATCATCACCTACAATTGTTAAACATTCACATTATCCACAATATCGATCTGTAGCACCAACTAGTAATAATTACAATAATCACCGTCGTAAGTATCATATTGATTCAAAAAAAAAAAAGAAGTGGCAATAATTTAATTTTATAGTTATATGATTTATTTTTTAGCTGTAATAAGTGTTAGTGCATCACAATCACCATTAATAACAATTGCATCACGAGGTTCACCAAATCGATCTGAAATTCGTTTTTCACCATCACCCAATCCAGCAAAATCAACTTTAAGAGAATTTCGTATATCACGACCTGATTCACCATCGATAGCAATTAATCGTCAAGGAATTACTAATCCACCAATGCCTTATACAAATGGAAATGATAATTCTTTCCATATATCGGTTGGTCCACCAATAAATTCAAATCAAAGAGATTTACCTGTATCACCACCACCATCATCATCATCTATTCATATGCGTGGACGAACACCATCAGTAAAATTCTATTCATAGAATTATAAATATATTAAAATGTGTTTTTTGTTTTAGCCATTTCGTCAGATCGAAATGCATCGTGATTCTCCTATTGATAATCGATATACATCGAATGTAGTTGCTAATCGTTTTAAACCATTATTAGCATATACAAATTTGAATAGTAATAAATCTCTAGTATTTGAAAATTCAGAACATCGATCACCATCTATTGTAAATCTTCCACCAACATCATCACCACATACAAATTCAACACCATTTTCAATGCGTAGTGGTCATCTTATGAAAAAAGATCCATCTGATGTTGATCATCTTACACGTTTATTAATGAAAAGTATCAATTCATCCAATGAACCAAATTTTTTTGGTTCGTATTCTTTTTTTATGTTAGAAATTTAAACAATTTTTCTATTATTTTTCAAGGTATGTGTGCAAGATGTAATGATGAAATAGTTGGAGAAGAAAATGGACTCGTAGCTATGGATAGAATGTATCATGTCTCATGTTTTACATGTACGATGTGTGGTGGTCGTTTACGTGGTATGCATTTCTATTCAATGGAAAATAAACCATATTGTGAAACATGTTATATTGTAAGTTAATAATTAATTCAAAATCAAATTTAAATTTCGTTTTTTGTTTCGCTTAGACTTCATTAGAAAAATGTGTTGCTTGTGCCCGACCAATTACTGATAGAGTAAGTTAAATCATACAAAAAATATTAAACTTATTCTATAATATAGATTCTTCGTGCAACTGGGAAACCTTATCATGCTGAATGTTTTTGTTGTGTTGTTTGTCATAAAAGTCTAGATGGTGTACCATTTACCATTGATGCAAATATGGAAGTACATTGTATTGATTGTTTTCATCAAAAATTTGCTCCACGTTGTTTTGCATGTCATCGACCTATATTACCAATCAATGGTCAAGAAGAAACCATTCGTATTGTTGCTCTCGATCGAAATTATCATATTGATTGTTATCGATGTGAAGTAAAATAAAATTTTTGTAAATCTTCTGTATTTATTTTATTGTTTTAGAAATGTAAAATACAATTTACGATGGAAGAAGGTTGTTATCCAATCGATGATCATGTTTTATGCATTCAATGTAATCGTAATTATACAAGAACTATGCTTGGTCATACATAAAGTGTTGTTTTTTATTATATATAATTGTTAATACAGATAGCGATCAATCCAGTGTATGATATTTGTGTCGTTTTTTTTTTCTTTTGTATTTTATCTCATTTATATAGAATGAATATGTTTTAGTGTTGAGTTTTCTTGCGAAAATCTTTCCAGCTTATTTCATCTTGTATTATGTGTATAATGAATATTTGTATTACAAAATTGTGATTTTTGTTTTTTTTCTAATTGAGGAGAAATTATGAATGAAAGAACAAGAAAGATTTTACAAAATAACGAAATTATTTGTATAATTTTATCTATTTAAATGATGATATTGACGTTTTTTTTTATTAAAAAATAAATCTTAGTCGAGAGATCTTTAGAACATTCAATTGTAAATGATACATAATAACATGTATTAAAGATGAAGGTCAAGACAAATAGAACTAAACTATGTGAATTAACAAACTATTCATAATGAATAATGACATATTTCTATGATTTGTACAAAAAAGGAAATATAAATAGATATTCTACTGTCAATGAAATAGTCAAATATGTCAATTCATATGAATAAAAATCATCTTTTGCTTGATCAATTTCAAATAAACTTCTATTTGAAATCTAAAAAAAAAGGGTTTTGTCATTATATATCTGATCTCAATATAGTTTATATGAGTAAAATGCTACTGTCAGTATCGGGTATATAAAGTTGATAAAAACTTATCTATATGTCGATTTTTTTTAAGTGTATCCATTTTTATGATAGGTAGATGAATTTCTATATATAGCAAAATCTTTTTAGTATTTTCTTGATTATATGTCTAAAATACATCTGCCATCAAGGCCTTGATGTTGTTATTGTTATAAGAATAAGTATAGCATACCCTGGATGTTAATCACTGGAAAATAGAAACATAAAAGAATAGATAAGACTGATGGAATTGTGCCTAATTCATGGAAAGTTGTTTCGACCCTGTTTATATTATTACGATATAATAATCAAAGAACTAGCGAATTATATAAATTATTTCTAAATTTAGATGGGTTAAATTTATTGAAAAAGAAACGATTTTTATCCAATTAATTAATAGAAACCAGATTTTTTTCTCCCTATAATTAGAAATATTGATTTCTTTTAATTGTTCCCATTCGATAACTTTCGTATAGATAAGAATAATCTAATAACTGATGGAAATACGTAGATGTCATTTGTCATAGAAAAACGATACTGTATCCCATTAAATATTTGACAATTTAATTAACAATAAAAATATTTTTCATTGTACTAAACAATACAATGAAGAAGGGAGCATCAAGTACGGAAATGACATATTTCAAAACTGCGTGGGAAAAAATTTAAATATTTATCTGAATCTGATACTGTATCTAATCATTAAAAATCCTGTGAAAAAAACTCTAATAGATTGTTGAGGTTTTTTATTTTTCTGTTAACTATATAATATAATAAATTGTTCTGATGATGTCTGTCAGTATTAAATTGACATCGATCTTTTATACATTTCAAGATACAAATAATACTAATAGTTGTTGTTGAAAGTTATTACAAACATGGACGTTGATAATATTCTTGAATGAAAAATTGTATTACTATTGTTCATATATGTTCAATACGAATTTTATGTTTTAAAATGTGTGGGTGCAGATTAGGGAACTGCAAAATCACTTTTTTTGGTCCCGGTCTTGATAAAAGCTTAAGAATAATTCTGGTGTTGTCTTCATCTATGCAAAAAAAATATGAAGTTCACGCAAATTCTCGCTTTTTCTTGAACTATAAAATAACACATTTGTCAATTTTTAATTAAAGAAAAAAAAGAAATAAGAAAATGTCTGATTTCATACTTGATAAAAACATTGAGGAATTATTTGACAATTTTAGTCTTGGGACCGGGACCACTTTGCAGTTCCCCAGTGTAGATGTAATCACCCTCAATCTCAAATTGATATGTGAAATCGAAGTGATAATACAGTTTTTGATCGAAATCTCATCCTTTCCTTAAAAACCGTCCCCATCACAAGCTTTGATGATGAAGAATCTAAGATATTTCGTGTTTTTATTTTTATAACTTTCTATACATATTTAACTTTTATTATAATGAAGCTAATGAATGATGATTATTGGTTTCTTTTCCAAATGTATATCATAAATTATATTTAACTTGATGCTGTTCTATTGATAATAAACATTTTAAACTTTCTTTTAGATGATTGAAGAGGATAACTATTATTCTTACAAATTATATTATAGTGTGATTATCTCGAGACATTTATCGTAACTTTAAACAAATCCGATTAATAACTAATTATTCTTCCCATAGTTTTCTTGATTTTACTTTTAAATCAATGCAAATGAAAAATATAAATTAATTTACAGATTAGACATCACCAAACTTTTCAAAATTTTATTTTTAGAATATTTCAAGCTTTTACAAGACAATAAAAAGGAAAACTTATACATATACACATTGAAGAAGTCATTGAAGTTTTGTAGGACGCTTAAAGCAATATTTAAGTAATTGAATTATTGGTAGTTCGATAAGAAGAAAAGTAAGAAATGATAAAATATAAGAAAGAATTGTATAACAAACAAAATTAAATAACTAAAAATGGAAAAAATTTTTATTTCTTATTATAAAAATAAAATACATACGATATTTGTAATTGTATAATGTGTTGGTTGTTCTCGGCCAAGATAATTAACAAAAATAACTAATGTATGCCATAAATATGCTCCATATGTTAATTTTGATAATTTATAAAAACATGATCGACTTAAGAATCTATTTGCTATTCCTATTAAAATAAAAAGAAATAAATAAAAAAAATTCGAATTAACTAGATATTAACCTCCATGTCCAGCAAAACAAGCAATGATTATTGTACAAAGTCCAATAGACCAACCTAATCTTGATAAAGTTAGAAATGCAATACGATTTTGACGAGTTAATGGATGTCCATTATAATCACCATATGTTCCAAATACACAAAGTGTTAATATAATTATAGCAAATGTCCAAGCTAATACTTGTTTAAAATTAGGATGTCGACTATAAAATGTTGATCGTGGTAAAAGTGAATTCCATGATACTGTATTTGAACGTTGATAAACTTCGTATAGAATATAACCAATTGCTAAACCAATAGCATATGGAGCTATACGACACCATGGTTTAACATAGACATTATTCAAATATCCATTTGTTGTAATAGACCAATTTAAGCTAAATAAAAGAATATTTTTGAAAAACAAAAGAAATCAAAAAAACGATTTTTATTACCCATCAGAATAGAAATCACTTAATAGGCCATATTCATAATTATTTTTCGATACTATAACGGATGTTGTCACTATATCAACGATGATAAATGAAATACAGACAAGCATTCCAACCAACCATTTCCTAAATAACGAATATATATTCTATTTCGTAACGACTATGATTTATCATCTATAAATCTTACCATGAAACAATCAAGAAAAATAATGGTGCAATCCAATGAAACTGCATATTTACAGCTAAAAACCATGTAATCTAAATAATGATTTATTTTCGTATTACAGTATAGATCGATTTTAAAAACCCTACCGGCATACAACTATCATGCATATCAAAAAAATTATTTATATAAATCAGATTACGCCACCAAGTTCGTTGACACGATGATGATTCTATACCATCTATTGGATAAATAGGTCCACCTTGACCCAAATATGGCGAAAGAGTTATATAAATAAGTAAAATAATACCATACAATGGTGTATATCTATATTGAATAATGTAAAATAGAATAAATTCGAAAATATTCTTACCTTAGATAATGATAAATATAATGATTAAGAATAAATTTTCGTATCGAAAATGTTTCAGTTTCAATTTTAGAAATAAAATATGTAAATGCCGTTAATAAACCACTAAAAATCATATATAAATAGAAATATTTCTTTTGAAAAAAAATTTTTACCTTAACACGAAAAATGAATCAATACTAAAGACTGTTTGGACAATTATTTGAAACCAAAGTTTACGAGACCAATTGAAAATAGTCAGTAAATTATCTAAATAAATAAAATTTGGTTTTTCATATCAAATAATCACATGAATGTATAGCGAATTTAATCAAACAGAGATATACTTACAGATCTATTAATCTTTTATAAGTAAAACAAAAATAAGATTTTTCTTTCGTATAAATTTTTAAATACTTACCAGAATAATAAACAGCAAAAATAAGTGTATGACCAAGAATAATCCAACAAAGTGAAAGTACACGAATACCATTCAGACATGCAAGATTTTTTGGATAACTATTAGATTTTAATATATGATAATTATTGATTAGTGAACAACAACTAATTAAATTTTGTGCAACTGAAAAATAAATAATTAAATCAAAAACAAAAAAATAGAGAATTTTCGTGTTTACCTGAATCAACATTTCCTTCAGGTCTTACAATCAATGGTGTAATTTCATCTGATGATACAGATTGATTAAATTCATCAGTACGATTAGGTGTTGATAATGAATTAATTACTGTTGTTCGACTTACAAGTGGTTCATTTGTTACATTTGGAAGTGCATCATCCATTTTTAAATCATGTTTATGTCCATAAAAAACATGCATTCCAGTAGCAAGAAGAATAAGTAAAGTAATTGTTGATATAAGTATACTAGATTATAAAAAACTAAGTAAAGATAATAAATAAAATTAATTTATTCTATTTACATTGTTAAAATAGCCATTTTATCTAATTGACGATGTTCAATACAATGAACACTATCATCTGTTAGATTCACGAAATCTTTAATATATGGAATGTGAATAACACCTAAATATTACGAAAATAGTTTTTATATATGAACAAAATCAATAACCAATATACATACGTTTATTAATATAATTGACAATATCATCGGTATTGCAACTTTGAGGTACACAAATACCATAAATCGGCCGAATTGTATTCGATAATCCATTGCCAATCGTACATGTACGTGTTTTAAATGGTTGTTCGATTATACTATTATTAAAACCACGCAAATGATGTTGACATTCATATACTGAACCAATCCAATAGATATTTCCATGCATTAAACCACTTGGTAATTTACCCCAAGCATCTAATGCTAAAATAAAAAGGACAATTGAAAAACAATCAACAAAAAACAAAAGATTTTACTCTTTAATGCCCATAATTTTTTTGATATTAAATCACGAGATAATAATTGAATATCTCGACTACAATTTGATTGATTAGCATTAAAAGTAAAATCAATATTTATTGGTGAAAATTTTGAATTAAAAATAATATTTGAATCAATGAGATTTTCTTTAACATATCGACCATTTGCAATAATACTTGGAATGAGATTAACAAACGATATAGATAATGATTCAACTTTGATTTGTATTTGTAAAAAAAGAAAAAAATACCATAAAAAATTCATTTTGATCTAATCTACAATAGATATTAGGCAAATTCATATGTATGTATATATATATAATTTTAGATATATGATTCATCAAATGTCCTTTTTCTTCTCTTCATAACATATGACATAAGCAAGAGAAACGATGCATAACATTATAGATGTTTATCTCGATAACTCTGGAATTATTTCTTTATTTATAAATATTTAAAAGAAAAAAAATCAATTTTCAACTATTCATCTAAGATTGAAACTTCTAATGTTTTGTTACACATATGATATATACTGTAGTTCACTTTCAGAATTGGTTTAGTTTTTATGTTGAATAAAACTTAAAAAAAAATGTTTTTAAAGTAACGCGAAATTCACCGAATTTTTTTTATATTCCTTGAATTACGAAAAACATGTGCAAACTGAAAAGAAACCTTTCATTACCTTTTACTTTTTCTCCGTCATTATGTATTTAATAGAGTTAATATTATAATGTCTAGATATAAAAACAAGTACTAAACTGTTTCTTTATTCTTGAATTAAACTAATACCCATATCTCATTATTCAAATAATTTCTTATCGTTTTATATCCGAAAGAAAATATTACTTATTTATTTTTATTTGAATAATTCTGTACCAATTGACTGTCATGAATATATAGTTATGATGAAGCTGTAGTTTCATCTTTACGATTCAAAACGTAAGTTATATGGAAATATAATACTTGTTAAATATATAAATCTCCTTTCTTTCCTTTAACACATGCATAAGCACACCTGTTGTGTTCTTTTTTTTGAAAAAGAAATCTTTTACCACATACAGAGAGAGAAAAAATACCGCTGGCAGAGTGAGAATTATTTACTCTTCATAACTCATTCGTTTCTATGCATCCTATATGTATATATTAATCAAGCAGTCATCCGCAAGAAACTAATACAATGGGTAATATATTAAGAACGAGAAGAAAATCTATAAGAAAAGACAATCAGAAAATAGAGAAGAAAAGAATACATAATCTATATCTATTTCTAGCTATGTCATATCGATGAATAATAACTGTTTATTTTAGGACAAGGATCTAGACTGGGGTACGGTTTATGCTGTTATGTGTTTCGACGTCGTCGTCACTATTGTCGACTTATGTTTTCATTAAATTATTGTTCATATCGTAATTATTTATTGCTAATACTTTTATGTTCGATATTTATTTATTATAATTCATTACGTCAAACAAAAAATTTTGATGTAACTACTGAAATATCTAATTCCAATCGAATAATTTATGCTGTTCGAACTGGTTCACGTTTTTATCAAAAACGTTTAGTTTATCTTCTTCAAACATGGATACCATTAGTAAATAAAGATACTTTTTTTATTACGGATAAATTATTACCAAATATATCTCAGGATCATACGATTTTAACAGAAAAAGCATGTGGATCTGATGCTCATTCTATGAGTAATTTATGTTGTAAAACAGCACATGATTTTCTAGTCTTTCATCATTATATATCTGAATATAATTGGTTCTGTCATTTCGATGATGATCAATATGTTAATGTTAATAAATTAAATGAATATTTATCTACTCTTGATTCTAATAAACCTTATTATATTGGACGTACTTCATGGCCTAATGCTCTTCAACGATCAAAAGAACCATTTCCAAGTCCATTTTGGTTTGCTACATTAGGTGCTGGTGTATGTCTATCAAAACAAACAATTCATCTTCTTAAACCTTATACTCAAACAACATCAGAATTTGTTGATGGTTGTATACGTGAAAATTATCATGATGATATTTATTTAGGTTTTCTTTTATCTGCTTATTTAAATATAACTTTAACGAAAACTGATCGATTTCATTCTCATCTCGAAAAATCTTTCTATAGTAATAAACAAACATTTCTTCGAACATTTACAAATCAAATAACATTTGGCTTTCGTACACCTGATCGTTATCCATATTTTCTTCCGCAATTTTATCGATCTCATCTAGATCCATATCGTATGCGTACACTTCATTGTCTGCTCTATACACAAATAAATGAATGTCAAACAAAAATTCATCAACATCTTTTTAATTCTACGAAATAGATATAAAGCAATACAAGGTTTTATTTTTTACTCGCCGTCGTCGATGTTTTTACAGGTGGTAGTGGAGTAACAACAGGAACAACTTTAGGTGCAGGTGGTGGTACTACTGGTTTTGGTTTAAACGTTGAAACAGGTTTTGCAGTAGATGGTTGTGCAGAAGTTTTTATAGCACCTGTATGAACTGTTTCATTGAAAACATGCATTTTTTCATTAAAAAAAATTCGAAACCAATTGATATGCTCGAGTTTTTGTTCAACTGTCCAGTAAGGATTTCGACCTAGACCAACACAAACAAGTTCCATAAATTGACGAATCAATGGAGAATTTGGAAAATCTTGTAGATGACGTTCTAATAAAACATGTTCATAAAATGGAATATCCGCTTCGGAACCAATATCTATATAGAAGAGAATAATTTTTATCCTATAAATTAATAGGAAAAATAAACCTTGTTCATTATCAACTGGAAATTTCCAAAGAATTCCATCTTTAGTCCATTGAATCATCTCTTCAAAAGCATTTCGTGGTGGAATGGCTGATATTCTTGTTATTTCATCTTCTTCATATTTATCCCATATTGGAGAAATTTTTAAAGTTAAATCTATAAAAAATTTATTTTAACAAATTGATTTTTTTTATTAGTTATCAATACCTTCTTCTTTAGTAAATATTCCTAATGGTTGACCACTCCATAATTGATGCGGTCTTAAAAAGAAAATGATTCAAATTTTTCCTTAATAAGAATTAATTTACTTCATAAATTCTTGTCGACGTTTTGTGTCACGCATTGGTCTTCGATATTCGTTACTATCACGTTTCTGCTCATGATTATCACTAAATCGTGGTCGAACATTAGATCCATCTACCGCTATGTTTAAATAAACAAGAATCGAATGAAAGAGATTTTATGTTTGATAATATACCATCTCGAATAAAATCTTCGTCAAGTGTTGATTTCGGTGTACCACGAGTTGGGTTTAATTTAATATCACGTAATAAAGATCTATGAAAAAAAAATTAACTTCAATCTTTAAACTTTAATTAAACTTACGAAAAAGCTTCAGTTGTTTGTTCAGTATTACTATCAGCTGTTGGACGGATACGTTTTTTTAATGGCAATCTATCCTGTTCATTGTATTGTTTTTGTTCTGAATGTTCTGGAGAAAATTCAGTTTTTTTATCCATTCGTCGTGTATTTTTACTAACAACTCGATGACCACGTAGAACATCAAGTAATTCTTGTTCTATATTACTACTTTCATTTGGTGTACTTGGTGGTGTTAAAGAATCAGCAACTTGACGTGTTAAAATCTTGACTTCATTTGAATCAGTATCAAGAATAACTTGCGGACGAGATTGTCTATAAAATAATTTATCATAATAGTATTTTTTACATAAAAAATAGCTCATATATTATTTTGCTAAGGTTTTGTTTTTCAACTATTAGAAAGAGATCCGATTGAAGATTGTTATCAGAATTTCTTACTTTTGTTTTTGAGCATTTTGTTCTCCGTCTCTTCTTTGTTTTTTTTCTGTTACATTGAATGGTTTAGCAAGATTAAGTTTATTGCTCGATGATAATCGTTGAAGTTCTTCAACATAATTTTTTCTTCGATTTACATTCTGAATATTTAAACTTTGTAGAAGATCATCTGTTTGATTACTATCATCATTGGATAATAATGTTTTACTAGTAATCGATTGTTTTTTTTCTAATTTATTATCATTTGTAAGATTTCTTTTATTTTTAAATGTATTTTTCGGAGTATTGATATTTTTTCGTTCAAAATTTAAAAGTTCTTCATTAAAATGAGTTGAATTTGGTTTTGATTCATCATCATTTGTTGATTTTTTCGATCGAAATCGATATTGATATGATGATAAAGGATGAGTATACTGATAAATAGTTGATACTCGTCGTAAGGCTAACATAGATTATTCTAGAAAAAAAAAATGGTAAACGGATTTTTTATTCTATTTAAATTAATTCATTCGGTTTTGAGAAAATAAAGGTTATAAGGATAAAAGAGAAGCATGATTGACTTAGAAGCATATTGAACAAAAACACAAAACAAAATATTTTAGACATGTTGTGAGTTATTAGCAGAGTAAATAGTATATAAAACTATTTGTCGATAAAGAATATTGAATAAAAAAAGAAAAAAGAGAGGATTCATTTGATAGATAAAAACAAAATATAAGTGACTATTTCTAAACAATCGACTAGATTAAGATGTTTATGTGTATGAGATTATGATGAATCTTTGACACGTCGGCAAATTTCTGCAGTATATTCCGAACATTTCGATTTACCACCTAAATCACCAGTTAGTACCTAAATTTAAACAAAAATATAATAAGCTTATTTCAATAATTAAGAAATCCCATAGGAAACCTTCATGCATTTTAGAATGATTTCTTTATCTTTTCCAGATCGATACTATTCAAATTACATAAGACCGACTTTTATCTTCGTTATTACTCAGAAATATTTTTATCCAATAGAAATAATTCAATAAGATTGACGTACCTTTCCATCTTTGATTGTAGCAAAACATGCTTTTTCAATTCGATCTGCTTTATCAGTCAAATTTAAATGACGTAACATCATAACAGCACTTAAAAGTAATGCTGTTGGATTAGCTTTATCATGTCCTGCAATATCAGGAGCTGTACCATGAACAGCTTCGAAAATAGCTGCTCCATTTTCACCAATATTACCACTTGGTGTTAAACCTAAACCACCAATAAGACCAGCACAAAGATCACTTAGAATGTCACCATATAAATTAGGCATGACAAGACAATCAAATTGAGTTGGATCTTGTACCATCTATTGAAGAAATATTTATATAGTAAAGATTTTCGAATAGAAAAAAAAAACAAACCTTCAAACAAACTGTATCAAGATACATTTCTTCGAATTTAATTTCCGGATATTTTTCAGCTACATTACGTGCACTTTGAAGAAATAGACCATCAGAAAGACGCCTTAATTTATTGAAAAAACAACTTATTTAAATAATAGAAAAAATAAATATCCGTCTTACATGATATTTGCTTTATGAACAACTGTTACTTTTTCTCGTTTATGTAGTTTTGCATAAAGAAATGCATATTCACATACACGCATTGATGCATGTTCAGTTATAAGTTTAATACTTTGTACAACACCTGGTACAATTGTATGTTCAATACCTGAATATTCACCTTCTGTATTTTCACGTATTGTAACGAGATCAACATTTGTATATGGTGTTTGAAATCCTAAATAAGAACAAAAATAATTTAATATTAAAAATAATGAAAGATACAAACCTTCAAGAGTTTTACATGGTCGAACATTTGCAAATAAATTAAATTGTTTACGTAATGCAAGATTAAGTGATTGATGGCCTTTACCAACAGCTGAACAATAAACAAGAGAGAATATATAGTTTTTTCTGCTTAAAAATATTATTTTCTTACGTGTTGCTAATGGTCCTTTAAGACCAATTCGATGTTTTGTAACGGATTCAATAGCTCGTAGTGGAATTCGAAATTTTCCATCAGGCTAAATCAAAATTATTTTCCTAAAAACGTATTTAAAAGAATATTTCTTACGCTTTTAACAGGTGTTACATCAACCGATTCCCAATCTAATGGTACATTTGCAGCTTCAAATATTTTTTGAACACTATTTGAAATTTCCGGACCAATACCATCACCTTATTAGAAAAAATATTTTTCTTTTAATCATAATTTCGAATAAAAACTTTATTTACCTGGTATTAACGTAACTGTTCTTGGAGCATCAGATGAAGGAGTTGTAGTATTAGTATTGCTATTATGACTACTGTTCGTTTCAGTAAAAAGAGGTGAACTAGTGCTAAAAGTTCGTCCATGATAAATAGATGTTGTCGGACGACATGTTATAGCAAGACGACGTAATACTACAGATGACATACTACTTCAAATGTTTACTCAAACAGTTAATTCTAAAATAGAAATATACAAATATATTAGATAAATATGAATTATAGTAAAAAACAACAACATCTAGAACTGTATTACTTCTGGACTCCAAATTATTGGAAATAACTCAACGAACAAATCATGAATGGAAACAATAGATGTCTATAGTGAATGTCAAGGCCAATACAAAGTATTGCAAGAGAAGTATCTTAGGTAGATATGAAGTGATGTAATCATTTCATAATAGAAAATTTAGCACTGTGTATTCCTTAATGAAAGTCTTGATTAATTATCTCATAATTACAAACTATTAATTTCTATTTTAGAGAATTTTATTTGAAAAATTATTATATGTATGTTATCAGATAATCAAAAAAATGAATTATATTTTTCAAACGCAATGATTGGCGAACAATATTAACTGTTTGTTGTGCATCTTCAATTGCTTCTTCATATCAGTCAAGTTCATTATGACATACTTGTCATATTATCATGAACTATAGTTAATGTTCGATGATTTGGTGGTAAAGATTTTTCTAAAATTTCGAATGATTTCTTGTAAGACGAGTGTGCATTTAATCTATCACCCATAACTTTATATGCATCACCAATATTATTATAAAGTATACCTATTGATGGATGACGAGGTGAAAGTTTTTTAAGAAAAATATTTAATGCATTTTGAAAATTTTTCAATGCATCTGTATGTTGACGTTGATCCATAAGAACTTGTGCAATATTATTGTAATCAGTTGCAATTTCAAGTTGATCAGGTTCAGGTGCATGCAGATCAATCTCAAGTGCGTGTTGATAATATTTTAATGCACCATTAAGATCATGTTGTTCAAGAAGAACAGACCCAATATTAGAATAGGTTGCTGAAAATCCTGGATCATTCTTTGGTAAATAAGTTAATTTTAATTCCAAGGATTTTTTATAATAAATAAGTGCATCAGATAAATTATCCCTTTGTTTATTAACATATCCAAGTTGATGATAGAGTTGTGCAATATCTTTTGAATTATTTTTATCTGTTGTTTCTAATAATGTTTTATATATTTCTTCAGCTTTATCAAATCTATCAATTTTTGTCATTAAATGTCCTAAAGCATGCCAATCAGTTCCACCTGCAATTTCCGTTTTCATCTGTTCAGTAACTTTAGCTAATTGTTCATCATTATCACTTGTTAATTTTAAATGTACTTCCCATAAACGTTCTTCAAGTTGTTTGATTTCATCAATACGAAAAATTGTATGCATAGAAAAGAGAATTTCTTTTTCCGAATCAGAAAAATAACTAAGATTATCTAAACAAGCAAATGGTGTTGTAGAAACTGATGGATCAATATTCATTTGAAATAAAATAGCTGTTAAATCTTGATTATTCAATGCACAACGCGCAAAACCTAATGATACTTCACGTGTAGTACTTGTTGATAAAAAATTATTAAATGATAACAGACCACCTTGATTCGCTTTCATTTTTTCAAATTCTGCATTTAACATTCCTTGACCACGATAAACTATTAATTGAGTATTTATATCAATTTTTGAATGTAATTCTTCAAGTTGGCGATGAAGATCACGAACAAAGAAACCCATTTTTATAATTATTTCAATATCTTGTGTTCTTAATGCTTTATTAAGCATTGTATATGTAAAACATTCACGTGTATACCACCAAATAGGTGATGGTCGATCATAATCACGTTCAAATTCATCAATAATTTTTAATTCATATTTATTTTTCGAATATTGTTCTCGACAAAATTCTACAAGATCCTTTTTTGCTTGATCATTAAATGGTAATCTTAATAAAATATCTTTTAATAATTGAGAATACATAAATGATTGATCAAGTTCATTCGATTTTGTTGAAACAATACTAACAGGTGTTAAATCTTTATCTCGTTGACGTATATCACTTTTAAGTTTTTCACATAATGGTTCGATTCCATTGAACATACCTTTAATTTTTTTATATTGTTTTACCCATGTTGCATGTTTAGTTAAATCATGACAAAATATATAAACGGAATCAAGTTGATTGTTATGCTGAATAGTTGGTAAAATTTGTTGACCCAATGAACCAGAAACAATTAGAAAAACTTTCTCATGCTCAATCCCATGTAGAAAATTAACACAAGATTCAATATCAGTAAATATTTTAATTGTATTAACTGTATGTTGGAGTTGATTTAGTGAATTTTGTATATCGCTATTGGATTTATTTATATTCGCATCTAACCATACAATAATAAAATTTTCGACGATACGCGTACGTGAATTCGTTTGATTATCTAATTTTTTTGATGTAATATTCGATCGTACGGGAGTAGGTTCTGAACATGTATTTCCCATTGTCGATCTACTACAGAGAAATGTAAAATATAATTTTATTCCAGTTACTTTACCCAATTGTTTTCTTCATTTTTTCTTCTCACGTATATACTCGTCAAAAAAAATTTTATGAATTGAATGCTTTTTGCGTTTTTTCTTTTTTGCACTCATATTTACTTAAATAGATGTGCACTACTTCTTTTTGAGTGATCGAGTAGTATTTTTTTTTCTATGTTAAGTGTAAAAAAAGAAATAAAAGATTTCTCATAAAAATAGCTTATTTAAATTTTAATAAAATCTTTTCGATGTGTCGATTATATAACTATGAAATCTGATGAAAAAGAGAAAAGGAAAAGAATGATAAAATTTTATCGTCATATAAATCGAAAGACGAACATTTCAGTTAATATCATTTGTCGTCAGTATATTCAATGATTACAATGCGTTTTCTTCTCTTTGTTAATGTTTTCGCTATTATTCTACAAAGTAAATAGATACTAATTTTTTACACCTAATTTTTTTCGAGTTATTATTTCTATAGATTCTTTGAGTAGTCAACCTGGTGATCCATTTCCAATAGATGAAGTTGAATTGAAAAGACCTTCTTCTGAAGATTTAATCAATAATATTGAAGTTGTACATTCAAATAATGTATTTGAACCAACAACTGATCATATGAATTTTAATGTTGATAAAAAGAAGCCTATAGATAATGTCATATCAACTACTACAAAATCTACACCAATACTTTTGAATCGAAATAATGATGTTGAAATAAAAATAAATTTTAATAAAAATCCAATAACATTTACTGAAAATCCTATTATCGTACCTGAACTTCCACATAAAATTATCGATCTTAACGATGATTTTGAAGAAAAACCATCCTTCCTACCAGAAACATCTATTGCTTCGGTAATAAAATCAAACAATAAAACAAAGTAAGTTATTTCTTTGTAAATATTATTCTATATTCTTTTTTTTCTATGAAAAGTTTAATTAAAATTGGTCGATGGAAACACGAAGATCTACAAACAAAAACAATTCGGTATTGGTATGAAACTGAAAATGGTCACATGGGTGATGGATGGACATTTGATAAATATATATTTCAAGCATATGATAAAACACAACTTAATACACAACCAGTCTATTCATTTCATTCAGAAATTAGAAGTATTTGGACTAATACAATACAAATGGATCCTAAACCACCTCTTATTGGAAATGATCAATGGATACCAGACGGTGTTTCATTCTATGCTTATAAAACACTGATAAATTCAACTGAACTTCAACCAGTTGTAAGATATTGGAATAGATTGAAACCAGGTGCAACGGATTTGACAGAAACACGTATATCATATCTTACAACAGATGATAATAATATGGATCCATTGGAATGGATACGTGATGATATAATTTTCTATGCTTTTCCAATAAAAGATTGAATGTAGAGGTTTTTTTTGTCTCAATAAATAAATTCACTTCTCTTAGATTATCTAACGATTATGATCGTCTTTCTCTTTACAATGAAATATTAAAGAAAGAAAAGAATCGAACGCAAAATTTATTCGTATACATATACATATATAGGCAGATAAATCATACAATAGTTTATATTACAATAATGTGTTTTCTTTTCATCGTCGCTTTTTCTATTGTCATTTCAGGTATAGAATTTTTATTAGAATACTGTATGACATCTAAAATTTAGGCACATTAAGTGTTTCACCTGGTGATCCATTTCCAACTAATTTTAACAAAACATCTAGTTCGCCTGTCGTACCTGATTCAAAAGATATTCACAATACAACAACAGCAGTATTTATATATTCATCCTCATCATTCAAACCAAATTCATCTGATAAATCTCTTCTGGAAAGTAAATCATTCGTAGTCAATGTAACTCATACATTTATTAATAAAAATGAAGATAATAATACATCATTTACATCAACTATAAAATCTGTACAAGATACGTTTCCAATCTATAAAAAACAGTAAATTATTTCATTTTCTAAAATAAAATATACATATCTATTTATTATAGTCTTGTACAAATTGCTCAATCAAAATATACTGATCCTAAAACTCAACAAACTCGTTATTGGTATCATACAATTGATACACTCATAGGTGCAGATTGGACATTCGATCGTATTTTATGTCAAGCATATATACGACAAAAACCTAATACAATTCCTATACATGCATTTCATTCAAATACAAAAGATATTTGGACAAATACATTACAAATAGAATCAACACCTTTACCTATTGGTAATAATCAATGGAAATATGATGGTATACCATTTTATGCTTATAAAACATCGATGAATTCGACTCTATTAAAACCAGTATGGTTATATTGGAATAGAATAAATTATGGTACAGAAGATGTTAGTCAACCACGTCGATCATATTTTCTAATGAGTGATATAGCAGATGATAATCTACCAGAATGGAAATTAGATCGTATACTTTTTTATGCTTTTCCACCTAATATCAATGTAACTCAATTAGATAAATGAAATAAATTTTGAATATAAAAAAAAAAGATAACATCATTTAATTGAAAGAAAAAGGAAGAAGGAAGTCATAACGTATCTAATCTTTTTATTGATATTGGTAAATACCATATGAGTCAAATATGTTGGAAAAGAGGAAAATGTCACCTGAAGCACATATGACGTGTTGAGGTCAAAGTACTCTTTTTTTCCATGAAAATAGTATCACTTTGATTATGCTTAAAATAAAGATAAATCGAAGGTTGTTGGGTATACTTCATGTTAGAGTGAAATAAATAAAGTGAAACTATACAACATGTATACAACTTATTAAAATTAACAATTAATCCAATATCTATTTAGATTTTGTGAAAGTTAATACTATTTTTAGTTGATATAGCCAGCATATCTGATCCAAATTGACAACAACGATATGGTACTGGATCGTAGACACACGTTGATTTGATTTGCCCATTTTTTGTAATGTAAAAAAGTTGTGATGTTTTCCAGTCAATTACTATCCATTCGTCAAAATTAAATAAACATAAACGAAATGCATTATGTAGTGGATCAACAATATCAAATTGTATAGACCATAGTTCCTCAAATGTTTGTGCTAAACGAAGTTCCATACGTTTCGTATGTTTCGTTTGATTTTCAATAATAAATGCAACTGTCCCTTTATGAAAAACCATATCTTGAATAATTTCATTTATTTGACATAAATCTGAAGGTTGCCATCGGTTAATTAATTCAATAGTTGGTATTAGGCGAAATTCACATATAGATGAACCTAATTCATTTGTTGTTATATATAGTGATGTATCCGAACATGTACATGAACATAACGAATACTTTTCTTTTGTTACTACACGATCCATTATCATTGTATTTTCATCCAGTATAAAGATTTCATTAAGAGTTATAATAAAAAAACGAGATAATGTCGATGACCAACACATGTCCCATATCCAACCGAAAGACCAATCGATAGATTTTGTAATTATTAAATTTTTATCTAATAAACATAGTCGATTATCATGATGCATTAATATAACTCTATTATTAGATGTAATAGGTTTTGGACTTTCAGGAGAACGATCAATTACATGCGATGGAGGTGTTAAAGTGTTTAAGTTAAAATCAACTTTGAAAGAATTTTCTTCTATTTGAATTAATTTATCATCGATCGTTAAAGGATTAATATTAAGTTCAAAAGATTTATATTCTAGTTGAGTGATTTCTCTTCGAACAGATTGTATAGACGATGATATCAACTTAAGATCGTCGATAGTCGTATCTTGTTTTTGAACGAGTTGATTAATTGTTCCTCTTAATTGATTAATTTCTTCTAATTGTTTGTGTATTTTTATATTTACATAATCATCAAATCTTTGTTTTTTTTCATTAAAATATTCGTCTATTAGCCGATGGGAACTAATACGCCAATGTTCTAATTTTTCAGAAGTATTGTCAAGTAAAGTTTTTACATTAATATGATTAAGTTGCTCATGAAGTTGATTAAGTTCATCAGCGAATGGGTTTAATTGACTATTTAATAAATCATCATGTTCATTTAAATGGATACGACATAGATTTTGATCGCAACAATGACATAAGGCTCTAGAAGTACGTTGACAGTCCTTCACAGCGCATGGTTCAGACATCTACAATACAGAATTTAAAAAAATGTTATTGGTTTAGATTGTTAAGATATATATATTACACAATAAATTATGAATCATGAGAAACAATATACAAAAAAATCTAACCTTTCTGCTAAAAGAAATAGACAGAATAAAATACTGTTTTATTTATACATGATGATATCTTCTGGAACAATCATCAAAAAATAAAGATTTACTAACTAATAGCCAATAGAATGATCTGAGCTTATTCATGTTTTCTTGTAATCAATATACTTCAAGAACATTGACAGCAGTATTTATTATATGAATAAGAGAAATTACCAAGTAATTTTATTCGTTTTTTCCCATATATCAGTAATTGAAATACAAGTTGCCCAGGGAAGAAAAATTTTATTTAAAGATATAATATAGTCATCAAAGTGTGAAATTAAATGAAAAATGTAGAGAAAAAATTTTAATCTATGCAAGCCATATTTTCTCCTACCTACCAAGTGAAATAGGTTATATCCTACTTGATTTTATCAAAACAGAGGTTATTTCCACGTAACACAGTACAAATTATTTTCAAGAATGAGAAAAATCTTGACAGGGAATAAAACTTTTATTTGTTCTGTAAACAAAAGATTCAATTACCTTCGTCTGTTGGAAAGGATGGATTCGACGTAATTGAAATCTATCTGGCATATTTGGCCAAGCCATATTATATTGCAGAATATTTATTTTCTCGATAAGATTTATTATAAATAATTATTTAATAATCAATCATTTAACTATTGATGGTGTACCAATATTATTACTATTATATTTTTGTCGATATTTTGCCGCTTATAGGAGCGTATTCCAGAAAAGAAAAGATCTGGAAAAAGGTTTTTTCCTCAGGTAAATAATAACAAAAATAAAAAAATAACACACTTCTGTCACTTCTGTTGGAAGAAAGGAATGCAAAAAAACACACGTTTTTTCACTCATTTCTTCGACTCGTATATTTGTTATTATTATATTATTCTGAATGTTTTATACTAAAAATAAAAATGTCAATATCCATTCATTCGTTTAAATAACGAAATATAAAGAAAATGGTTTTGACAATGAATAAATATAATATCATTATATTAGCAGATGTTTTAAATGTGAATAATTATAAACTATCATGTACAACTCATTCAATGAAAATTATTTGTCAAAATCTGATACAGATTTCAAATATATCAGATTCTTTTTTCACACTTATTTTTATTGATGTGTAGTATAACACAATATTTTCTCCCGGTCGTTTTTACATAGATAATTATGTTTAAGTAAATTCAAAAATCTGAACTAAATACAAAACTATATTTGCTGAAATATACATAAATCAGATGGTATTTCTATTGAGAACAATTACCTTGACCAATAAGGCAGATAATAATTGTTAATTATCATTTATTCGTCCTTCATGCCATATTGCACATCTCTAATTATTGATTAATATCTTTAACATCTTGAAAAAATAGAAAGAACTTTTCTTAATAAAATCTCTCGATATATTCGTACTGATTTTAAATTTTTTATCGTAAAATATTAGTTAATAATTTAGTAAAAATCTTTTTTATATTGTTTGAAGTCCATTGTGGACTAGTGACATCATATATATATTTATGATTGCATAAGAACATAAACGTATAGCGATACTCACCGAATCGAAGGAAGAAAAAAGAAAACAAATAACAGCTGAGTTAAAGAACTTATCAACAAATCGAACGGTTATTTCAAAACATTTATCATCAAATAAGCGTATCTTTTTTTGTAGAACATCTCGTTTTTTGTCCAAGATCAGGTTTTTCTTCTTTTATCGCCATGCTTATGGCATCTCCAACAACGTTTAATAGCTCATCAAATATCACCAATGGAAATGATCCAAAGAATGTCTCTCCAACAGATTATTCCGTAGAAGAAATCGGTTAAATTTTTATTTCTATTTTAGTAATTATTTATAAATCTAATTCTATTTATTTCAAAATAGAACGTACAATTAATGATTTCTATTCCCCAACATCGCAATTATCTGTTCCACAACGTCAACAATTAAATCATATTCTTGAATGTTTACAATATTCTCCATTAGCATGGGATTTTTCGTGGAAATTATTAAATATAAATAAATCTCCAAGTGTACAATTTTTTGGTGCTGTTGCTCTATGTAATAAAATATCAAAACATTTGTAAGATAAAACTTTTTTTCTGTAAAATATATCTCTATATATATATATATATACTAGATCGGAATTAGATGATAATCAAATTCAACAATTATTTCAACAATTGATTCAACGTTTAATATTTTATATATCAATTAATTCCAAACAAATAACAATTAAATTAGTTGTTGCTGTAAATAGAATTTTTTTGTTAAAAAGAAATTCTTAATTATTTTGTTTAGCTGGGACATTTAATATTGAATATGATGCCTGATAAATGGAAGAATGGTATAACAGCAATTATTACATTATTTACGCAATCACAAAATGAATTTTTAATCAAACATGTTTGTTAATTTGAAATAGATTTTATTTTGTTTTTTATTTTATTTTTTTCTTCTAGCCTGAAAAAGGACATTTAATTGTTTTAAATATTTTAACTATTCTTCCTGAAGAAGTAAGTTTTCGTCGATTTTGAAATAGAAAAACAAAACATCTGTTTCTTTGATTTCGGTGCATTTCTTTTTTCGTCTATATTCGTCGTACTGATATATATATATAGATAGATTAGTGCGTTCTTTCGCTATAACATTTTCTCTTTTCTTACGATATCATTTATCGTACTTAATATTGACTGTCTATTTATTCATTCTATTGATAAAATCGAATAACAAATGCATTTGTGTTCTTTTTAGTATTGAAAATGTTACGGAACAGATGGAGGTTAATACTTCTTGAAAGACTAATACAATATATTTTGTGTTATATTTCACAATGAAAATAAATTTAAAAATAAAAAAGTGCTGAATATTTGTGAGAAAACCAATCTGAATGTTGCAGACGTTTGCGGTCATTTTATTGAATCTCTTGAGTATAAATAAGTTCGTGTGAGTCTAAGAAACTCTTCAAAATACTGAAGTCTATGTCAAAATGATTTATTGGATATATAATTTTTATGAGTAAAATGTTTAGTTGTATTTGATACTGAAAGTAAATATTTTCAAGTACTTTATTAGATTAAATCTATTATTGAAGTATGATGCTGTCTATGTAAAATCATAGAGCTCATTAGAGGTGTCTCAAAAGAAAGCTATAATGTTTTTATCCATTTTACCGGTTGTCTCGTGACAGGAAAGTTAAGTGAAAAAACTAGTTGAACCATTTTTATAACTCCGCATGTAAGACTTATGATTTCATAGCTATAATGTGATACACAAGTCTTTGATCTTTTTGAATCAAAATATTTATAGTTTGTGAACGATATTTTGAGGCAAATAATTGACATAAGTTTCATCATAGCTCGACATTGTGGAGTATACTTCAGTGAAAGAATGCAATTGAAAGCTCTTAAAAACTTGTATTATAAAGATTTTGAAAAATGTAAACGTGAAGTGTTTTTACTATTACTTCATACATCATCTAGTATCATATTACATTTAAACATAAAAAACTGTTTATGTGTAGTTCTCAAATCGAGTTTATAGATGCATATTATATTCGTTTCTCTACTGTCTCTTTCTCCAGCAAGAAATAATAATAATATCAAGAAAATTCATTTTTTTTCTAGTTTTCGCGTATTGTTGTATCTAAAGCTCAGCGTGCATCAATCCGAGTTGAACTCGAAAGTCAATTCCCAACTGGTAATTTCAATAAAATGTGTATCTACTTTTTTTGTGAATTTCTATTCTTAATATATATTTAGTTCTTACTTATATACAATTTATTATTGCTACATATAATCAGGCAGATATTCTTGGTAAAATGTTTTCATGTCTATCAAAATGGCTTGAATTTGGTATATCAATTATAAAAGTTGAATCACTTTTTGATTATTTATTTAATTCATTAAATAATGAAAGTATATTTGATGATGCATCCGATTGTATTATTGTATTATTTACATCACCTGATGCATTAAAGTAAATCCATATAGAAATAAAGAATAACAAAAAAAAACAACAAATTTTATTCATTTAGATATCCATCAACATTTTCACGTCTTTTACCATATGTTTTACAACTTGAATTCATACTTGATCAAGCATTAATGATTGGTGATAAAGTAAAATATATATAGGAAATATTCATTTGATATTTACATTAAATTTTAAGGAAAAAGCGGAGTGTATAACAAAATTAATTACTCAATTTGGTGAAAACCTTGCTCAACTTATTGTTCAAATGGCTATTACGCCTAATCAACAGATACAAACACTTTCACATAAATTTTGTTGCCTTGTTATGGTATAAATCTTGTTTGTTTTATTAAACAAAAATAAATTGAAATTTATCCTAGAAATGTACTGATATGAAAGGACAATATCCCGTTGAAGAGACATGTTCTGAATTAACATTTAGTTTTTGGTATGCATTACAGGTATGATTAAACTTCGTTTATTTATAAGAAAAATTTTTCTTTTTTTTATCGAATATTAGGAGGAAGTAACATCAGCAGATGAAGATGAAAAACAAATGATTTTATTAGAATTATTTCGTCCATATTTTGAACGTTTAATTGAAGTATTAATCTCTAAAGGACAATTACCAGAAAATGATAGTATTTTTACAAGTGAAGATAAAGAAACATTTCGATGTTATCGTGTAGATATAACCGATACAATGGTTAAGAAAAACAAAATAATATTAAATTTGAAATAAATAAAAATTTATTTTAGATGTGCATGCATAATGTTCTTGGAAATCGAGCCATTGAAGGTAAATTGATGTCGAATTTTTATTAAGGAGAAAAGTAACATTTTCTTGAAGAATTAATTAAAAATTCTAAAGCACTTCATTTTCTTATTGGAATAAAATAGTTGGCTTCGCGGAAGATATTATTTCTAAAAATATCATCAATGGAGAAAAAACTAAGAACTAGAACTAAAATTTGTTTAGCACTGTGCGTAGGAGGGTGTGTGATATACACATATAAAGTTTTGAATTATAATACGAGAGTGACTTTATTAGATAGGAACATTAAATGAAGGTTTTATGAAGACTAACACTCTCGGATTACCTTAATCGGATAGATAAAATAAGCTTTCGAGCCTTATCTTCTAAGAGAAAGAAAGTTTATAAAAATGCTAACTATAAATAACATTGGACAAAAAATAATTAAATGTCCAGTGACTGAATTCTGAATTTGAAGAATCTCAATTATAACTTCAACATTTCATACGTATACATTTTTGTTTTGTGAATTTCTAGTATTAGCCAACCATCTATTATTAGCAGTTGAACAAAATCAAACTTGGCAGGTAGAATTTCATCGATAAAATTTAATTGAAATTTATAATTTCTTCGTCTAAATAGCGACAAGAATCGATTATTCAATTAGTTGGTGCCGGTTCTGAATATGTTCCACTTGATGAAAATCTAGTTTTACCACGAATTTTTTTACTTTTACCAAAATTAAATTTTTGTAACAGTTCAATTATTAATGCAACTCTTATGGTCCTTGGTAAATTTTGTTTATTGAAATATCTTCACTCAATAAAATTAATTTTCTTTTTGTTTTCAAGGACAATATAGTAGTTGGTTAGGTCATCATCAGGAAACATTACAAAATTGTGTACATTTATGTATTAATGCTTTGTCAACTCCTGAATTAATACAATCAGCTTCAATTGCATTAAAAGAATTAACAATGGAAAATCGTATGCATATGTCAAAATATCTCAATGATATATTTCCAATAATAAAAGTAAAAATAAGAAAAAGCTCTTATTTTAATAAGTACACGTTAATATTAATAGAATGTTCTTGAGAATGCTAATGTTCAACCAAATGATCGTATTCGTTGTGTTGCAATTATTGGTTATATCCTATCAGCATATCCATCAAAAATTGTTATTGATCATTTAAATATATTACTTGCACCTGAAGTTAATAAATTACTTGCTTATTTATCAGAAACAGGTGGTGAAAAGGTAAGATTAACGGCAATACCTTTTAAAATATTTCCATTTGTTTCCTTTTAATAGAATGTTATATTAAGAAAACAAAATGTTTGTACAACATTAAGTTTTATTTCTGTTCTTATCACTGCTATTGGTTATTGTGGTGATCAAAGTGATAATGAAGAAAATGAACAACATCAAAAACAAATAGAAGCTGTTAACGATATACCTGAAGTGGTATGTTAATGAAAAGAAAAAATATGATTTATATCTTTAATATTTAAATATGTAGAAAAACAAAAATTTTAAATCGATTCTAATATAGACATAGACAAAATGGTTTTTTTTGCCAGTAAAAAAAGATATAAATTTCGCGTAAATTTATTTCGAAATTATGTCACACCGGAATTGATTTCAAAATATGTCATAAATGCTTATACATATTCCAGGTTTTTCCTATTATAACCTGTTGAGTTATTCGATTCATTTTTGGGGTAAGAAGTTTATGTAAGATAAATATATGATGCGCAACATATTTTCACTTCTACGAGCACAAATAATATTTAAACATGTTTGTACAAATTGAAGCGACAATCATTTATTCTGTTTCTTTTTACTAACTGCTTGTATGATTATCTAATATATTCACATAACAAAAGCATATTATAGCAAGTCTTGATAAGGTTCCTTTGACTATCTAAACATGTGTAAAATATTCGGAGGTATCATGAGTAGGCATGTACCGAGTCCGAGCCGCTCGGGGCTCGGTAGGCTCGGGCTCGGTCAAGCTCGGGGTTCGGTCAAGCTCGGGGTTCGGTCAGGCTCAGGGCTCGGTCTTGGTAGACTCGAGACTCGGTCAAGGCTCGGGTGTCAGATTGATGTGGGAGTGAGCTTCTAACACCTGATCCCGGCCGACCCCGAGCCCTGACCGAGCCCCGAGCCCGAGAGGCTTGGGCTCGGTACATTCCTAATCATGAGTACAGAGTTTTAAATCATTCTTGGCAATTATAGAAAACAGGCGGTTCATTTTGATTTATTTCTAGTTATGCTGTGTTCTCCGCGATCTTGATCCAATTCTTCATCTGGTTCTTAAACAATACGCTGATGATAATGAAGTAACAGAAGTAAGATGATCAAAAAAAACTCTTAATTTTTAAATAATAAATGAAATAATTTCAATTTAAAGAAACTTTGTGAAATACTTTCACGAACAGTAACAACATTGAGAGAATCAAGTAGTCCAATATTAAATACTCTCTTACAATTATTACAAAATATTGGGCCAACTATATTACATTTACAATTTTTAAATTTTGTTAGAAATGTATGTAGTTTTTTTTTGTTTTTAATAAGAAAACAATTTGTTGGTCTTTTAGACACTTCTTCTTTTTTCACAAGATACAGACAAACAAACATTTAATTTATTTCTTGCTGTTCTTCAAAGATTTGGATGTCTTTTCAATGGAGGTTTGAACAAAAAAACAAATTTTATTTGAAAGTTCTATATTTTATTAAAATTAGATATAGTATGGTTAAAAAATCATGTAGATATTGTAGAAGATTTCGCTAATTTTCTTATCCAAGTAAAATAATTCGTCTTAAAGAAAATTATCTCTATTTAATTATTTTACATTTAGGTTATTAAAAAATTACCACATGTTGTGCATCATTGCCCTAACGAAGCATTTGTTCTACTTTTTCAATTTGGTAATTTCGATAATATATATAAAAAAATTTTTTTCGATATTGTGATTTATTTTATAGTAAAAAGTGGTCTTCAATTACATGAACAGTCAACATTAAGAAGTATAACTATGTTTACGGTAGTGTAAATAAAATTTCAATATTTATTGATTATGATTATTTATTTTAAAGTCGAATTATATTGAATATACAAAATTAAATCAACGAGCAGCTGATCTTTTACAACAAAATGGTCTTGAAATTGTACAGATTCTTCTTAAGGTTAGCTATGAATTTCTTCATTTTCGTTTTTATTGATATTTGTGTATAGACAAAGAAAAGAATATAATATTTACACATTCAAGTATATTCTTGTTCGATCTCAATATAAACAATAGCCGATATAGTCAGTGCTTATAGAAAAAAGTTTTTCTTAAGACCTATTCAAAAGTTAATAAGAAAAATTCATTTGAAAATAGAAAATATCAGTATATGAATATATAAACGGCACGTATAAGTCAATATAATATTGTATTAAGAGTACTGTTGACTTATGTAATATTAAAAAACTATTCTTATTCTAGTGCATTGGTAGCGCAAGTCCTCGTCATTTAGTTGATACATTATCATTACCATTGTTTACTCTCTCAAAAGCATATATTGATTGGACATCAAATTGGGTTCAACAATGTTTAAACGATCCAAATTTTCCTACCCCATCTCCAAAGCGCCATCATCGTGAAGCATTAATCAAAGCATTAACATCGTACGTATATATATATATTCTCTTTTATTGTATTTGAAATAAACTGTTTTAGTGAACGTACAAGCCGTGCAAATTTTAAAGATAATATAAATACATTTTCATCGACATGTCGTGGCATAGACTATAGTGGGACAACATCAAATAAAAATCGTTCGTGACAAAATACAAATAACAAAGCTGTATAGACATTTTCTTTTCGTTTTTTTTTCTCTCTCTCTCTTTTTTTCATTTATTTATATAAGGATGATTAGTCGTCTTTCATTTTTCAACTAGCTGATAAACACTGTTTCTCTCATGTGTACAGTTCTTTTTTTTTTTTTCATTGTAAAACTGAAGATATTTTTTCTTTTTTTGTTCTTCAAAAAGTGTTTTAAGATGAACAAAAAGAAAACACATATTTGAAGAACTAACGACTAAACAGTTATCTTCTTTCTTATAAACTTTTTGTGTGTATTTTGAGATCATGTGTATTCTTTTCTGTTATTTACAAGACGAAAAAATTGATACAGGTTATGAATTAATATTATTATCAAATCGTGATGAAGATTTTCAACGACCAGCTATTCATGCTCATGTTTGGAAAGATACGAAATATGCAATTGGAGGTTGGAAATAAAATTTTTGCTTTTTTTCTTCTCATATTTTAAATTGATTAAACAAAAAAATTTCTTTAATATATATAAAGGACAAGATCAAACACTATCACGTGAAGGTGGAACTTGGTTATCTTTAAATACTGTTCAATGCAAGATTGGTGTTTTATTAAATTTAACTTCGAGTTTAGTCGCAACAAAAAAAGACAATGCACAGAGCCGAGGTTTTCTTGTAACAAATTTTGTCAATAATTCCGAGATTAATCTCGATACATATATGGATGAATTACAAAAGACTAAAATGAATTATACAGGTTTTAATTTTCTTGGACTCGAACGACAATCGGAGTCGAAGTGAGTCAAATATGACCTGCTTATTTGCTTATAATGAATAGAATATAAAACTAATCATACAGATTTAGCAAAATTGCTTTTAGATAGAATATGCATTTATATTATGATTATCTACATGAGTTTCCAGGAAAGAAAAATGCTAAAAATAGATATAGACTTTTACGCCAATGCTAAAGAATGAACTCATCATATTTATACTAACGCTGATTTATGAGGCATTACAATAATAGTATCATGATTATATCATCAGTGTTTTCTTATATGGAAATATAAAATAAGTACCTAGACGTTTAACATACTGCTTCTAGCCTATACACAAGATATTCTTTATATTTTGAATTATAACTGGATAATCTTTTCTATCAATAGAAAATGGCATGCGAAATATATAAATAATATTTCACTCGAATCATTACCAGTTGATATCGACACATGTAAGTCGATTTTATGTTTTTATTCAACTAAATGATCTTTTTTTGTATGTATTATGATAGCTATCTTCGGTTTTAGTAATCATATATATGGTGATCAATATGCATTTGAGAAAACTCGTCATGGTTGCCAGTTATTAAAAACATCTCTTATTGAATTAACAGATAATTATACAAAACCAATTACAGATGAAATAGAATTAATTCGACGATTATTTTGTATATTAAGTGATAGTACAGTGTAAGTTTTCTTTTTATAAGAAAGATCTTAACTTTTTATAATTTAATTTAGTTTTGCTGAAGATTCTAATATTGCTACGGTTTATTCACATTATACAGTTGGGAATCGTAGACAAATTTCATCTATAAATGTTCCTACAACAGATGAAGCACGAAATTATGGAACAAGGTTAATTGCTTTCATTTAATTTTTCATAACCATCGATTTTCTCTTTCTAGAACATCAACAATTATTCTTATTCGTCGTGATCAAACAGGTCTTTTTATTGAAAAAACTCGTAATAATCCGTTAATTAATCCATTAGAATGGATAGAACATAAATGGCATTTTAAATTAAATAATGTAATTGAACCTCCTGTTTTAATAAATTAATCGAATAAATAAGTAGAAAAAAATCTTGCAAGGTTAAAAGTGAAAGAGAAAGAAAGGGTTGGGTTGTATTCTTTTGTATATATAAGATAATCGATTATCTCCCTCTCCATAACGATTACGCGAGAGAAGTAGAAGAAAAAAGACAGTAGTACCATTCGCTGTTGACTTATATCAATGCAAGGTTAGTTATCATATTCTGAAGTATTGGACTTATGTCATCGGCAAATGATACTTATCTTAATCTACTCGTTCAAATGCAACCAAAAAGTATTTTAAAAAAGTCTCCATCACCAAGATTTCCGGATACATCGATAAATCTCGATGATGATCATGATTCGAACATTATTTCATCATCGTCTTATGAAAACGAGAAAAACTATATTGACATAGATGAAACCAGTAATAATCACATATGTATACTTAATGATAATCAATCCGATGAAAAGAATATTTCAACACAATCTTCTATCGAAACTCCATTTACTAAATTAATAACATCATCACAAGAAAATTTATGTCAAACTGGCATTGATAATCATACAATACGAACTTTTCCACGCGCTGATTCAACATCATCATCATCATCATCAGTTCTCGCATCAGGTGATGAACAAAAACAACAACAACAACAGTCTAAACGTATTAAAATGAAACCAAAGAAAACTTATTCTAGACCATTTATTACCACTAATATAGTCTCTTCATCGGCATCGTCAAGTGATAATAATGATGAAAGAAAAGCAAAACGATCCTTACAAGGATCTAAAATAACGATTATACGTTCCGATAAACATCGACACAAAGATATGCAACTTGATGAATTCATGCGCAAGTATCAACAGCAAGGAGGTATCTATATACCACCAAAAGAAAATCATGATGAAGAACAAATAACAACAGATAATCAAATAAACGATGATGATGATCAACAGTAAGTACAATCATATGATTTCTATCTCGATATTATCTTTTTTTAATTTAAGGTCATCAATAATACAACAACAACAGAATTCATCTAGTAAGAAAGAATCATTTAATGATGATACAATAAGTTTATTAAAATCAATTGATGCAATAACATTATCACCGGCATCTCTTTCTCCTTTACAATTATTATTTGATGTTGCACGTACAAATCAATTTAATCGTCGAACTAAAATCGACCATATTCGTCAATATGTTGAAGAACAAATTGGTATATCAGCTTTTTTAACAATTTATAAACTAATTAAATCATCACAAATACCTATTGATATACGACAAAAACCATTTTGTCATTATGCAAATTTTATTCCTCATCTATGCTGTTTAATTATGCTTGAAAGTGAACAACAAAAAAAATCGATTGTTAAATAAAATATCTCTATGACTCCTCTCTACAAGAGATTTTAATCAAATGAAAATTATATTCTTGATATAGAAGAATGTGATTGTAATCTTTTATCATTATGAAAATAAATATCTGAATATTGATACGTTTCAGTTCGTGGATATTTTTGTTGAAATATCAACGATTCATCAAATATTTCTTGGTGATATAATCCTGTATAGCAATCGGATATGAGACATGGGCAATATGAAGCCATATTTGAATAACAATAATAACAGTACGAAGATAACGATGGATAATTGTATGTTGTTGGATAGGAATAAAATTGATTTGCGTCGGATATAGATTCAATAATATTTGATGATTGTTGTTGAGATTCATTAATTCTATTGAATCGTTGTTGTTTTTGACGATTGTAATAAGTATGATTACGAGAATAAGATTGTTGACGATATCGTTTTCGTTGATATCTTGATATTTTATACTGATTATGATAACGAGATTGAAATAAATCATCATCACCAAGTAATTCACCGATAGTAGGATTCTTCTTGATTAAATCTATATTATTCTTTTCAATATTTACTTTTGCTATTGTTATTTTCTTTTGTGAATATGTTAAACAAGATGGTGAACTATTACTTCTAGATGGTTGCACCATCTTATTTGATTCTAATAAAAATAAAACATTAGGAAAAGATTTCGAAATATTATTTCGATTTAATGAATATTTTGGCATTTTTCTCTTTAATAAATATATATTGTCTGTACTTGCTTGTATAATATTAATGGATACTGGTTTTTAAATCATACTTTCTTGAATATACCGTATTCATAGAGACTAAGAATACGCGCGATATAAAAGATTTATTTATTGGAAAAAATGAAAAATTTTTTTTTGCTTAAATAAAATATTAAATATAGGATATATTTTACAAAAGAATAGTTTTAGTTCGTGGTTAATGATTATTATTACAGTTATTACTTTCGCCAATAGTTTTACTATTAAAGAATTTACTTTTATCTAAATAAAGTAAAAAAATATAAGTTTACAGGAAAGAAGACATGAGTTTTTCATACCAGATTTATCAAAATTTGATAAATATTCTGCCAATGATTGATTTTTGAAATCAGTATAATCTAATATTAAAAATTATAGAGTAAATACGAAGAATTGAATTGATAAACTTACCATCACGAATATGAAGATTTGTTAATGCATTCCATCGATCTTTGATTTCAGGATCAACTGGTGCAATAGATAATAATTGTTTAAGTTGTGTTTGATTGCCTTGTTCTTGCTTATTTAACATTTCATAATCTCTAACTGATCCACAAAAAGCATCAATAGAATGTTTTTCCAAAGTATTAAACATTGCTTTAGAATCTTCAGCTTCCTTGTATAATATTGTTGAACCAAATAACCATGGAGCAATTGAAGTTATTTCATTTTGATTTTTCATCCATATTAAACGAGATGTTTTATCCATATTAAACCAAAGGCTAAATATTAGTTTCAATATTGAGAGGAAAATATTTTTTCAAATAAAACTTACGCTGCTAATAAAACTTGTTCAGTAAAAGTTTTATGCGAATATTGAATGATATCATTATTATTTGATAATAAACGAATCATTGGCATATCCGAATGAATATTTGTTGCATTTGTATATTTACTTTCAGCTTCATTAGCATTTCGAATAAAATTATTCCAACCAACTGCTGATACTTTCGATGTTAAATCTTTTGTAATAAGGCCCTTTTTTAATGGTCGTAATGGATTATGTGTTTGTTGTTTTGCTAATTCAAAATTATCATCATCCGTAATAATACAATCAACAGCCAACTTTTGAATTCGTTGAGAAATCCCCATCTTAATTAGATCTTCTGGATTACACCAACAAAAAGTAAGACCACTTTGGAGACATGCTAATTGTAATATAATCCGTTCTTTGCTAAAATCTGGTAAAATAGCCAGTACCTATTTAAAAAAACCCACATTATTAGGATACATATAAATTTAATAATTTACAGTTTTTCCTGCTGTTAAATCAAATCCTTGTCCAGTAAGTACATTCGCGAAACGAGATGATTGTATATATATATCATTAAATGTTAATTTATGATATTCATTATTGCTACGTTCACATATCCATAATGCCTCTTGTTTTGGTTGTTCAATAGCCAAATGTTGTATAACATCATTAATAAGACGAGCATTGATTTTATCTCCTTGTCGTAAATAATTAATAACACAAGGTAATTTCAAAATATTACCTAATTTATTTATGTTTTGTTGAATAGAAATACGTCGTGCGGTTTCTTTCATCATCATCATCATATTAATGTACATCGATAATAAAAATATTATGAGTATAAATCATTTATAGAACCAAAATTTCCAACGGATGTGAATAATACTTCCTTGATTAATCATAACGTACATACATGACATAATAGAAAACGAAATACGCAAATGTACACACCCACTTTTTTCTTTTTTTAAACCAAAATATAAACCTTAAATGCATCATAGCAGCTTGCACTTATTTGCCTTAAAATCAATAAAAATTTTAAGAGGCTCTTATGACAAAAGTTATTTTTGTAATAATATCCAAGCTTTTAACAAAACATTGTATTGATCAATGAAATATTTTCACTAGTCCATAGTTTATCGTCACGAGTATTTATAGGTGCAAAGGTAAAAATAATTTCACAATACTTCTAACTGCATTTATGTAAAAGAGAATTTTTACCTTAGAAAATATTGCTATTCATAATAATTAATTATTTTAAGAGAATATTTCTAATTATATCAATCATTTTATTACAAACAAAAATAACATCGATTTCTTTTTTGATTTAACACTAACAACTGTACAAAACACGAGTTTTTATATTTACACATATGTAGAAGAAGAAAAAAATAATTACACAAAAAAATACAATTTATATATCATCAAGTAAGATATATTTCATTAATTGATTATACTTCACCGGAAGTGTTTGAATACGTTCTCGAAAATGGGTACCCGCAACTTGTAAGCGTATTTTTAAACGACATAAGCTTTTTAATGGACGTATTCGTTGTTGAAATAATGATATAGGTGGAATATAACCAGCTTCAATTAATAAACGTGCTAAACGCATATGTTTATTAATAATTAACCATTGAAAAAGGTCTTTGTCATTTATATTAAATGATATAGCACCATTACGAATAAGATCATTAATAATTGTTAGATTATATTTAACAAAATCAAACGCTGTTAAATGATATTGATTATGAATACGTACATTTGCACCGGCTTGTTCAAGTAATAAATGTACAATATCACAATCAGAATGAAGTACAGCTAACATTAATGGTGTTGTACCATAACGATCTTGTGCATTAACATCAGCGCCTATTTAAAAAACAAATAAAATGAATATTTTATTTAAAAAAAACTTTATGGTTTCTATTCACCATGTTGAAGAAGAATTTGAACGATATCATAGCGATTTGATTTTGCTAATACAGCATAATGAAGTGCTGTTTTCCAACCAGGTAAATGTTGTGTATTGATATTAGCATGAAAATAATTAATTAATATATCAACTATTTCATACGAACCAAAATGACACGCAGCAGCTATAAAAATCAAACATAGATGAAAATATAATATAAGAATTGTTTTTTTATACCTAATGGTGTAATAGGATGATTAAAATCATCTCTATATGAAACAAAATAAAGACTTTGATTTATTGTTGAACGAGCTCGATTCGATTCCAGAATATATCGAACTTTAGTAAGATCCTGTTGTATTATAGCAACTATTAATCGGTCATCCGTATTATAAGATGGAAGAAAACGATGAGCGGGTAGCATAATAATTTTTTTTTGATTATATTTAACAAAAATAAATAACTAAATCTTAATACTATTTTAGTTTAACAGTTGTATAATTAATTATAGTTTTTTGATCATCATACTATCTATCTATACAAGTATTCCATTCCATAAATTACCAATTATTACGATTGGTATATAATATCTACAAGATAATAATAATGTCGTTATTATATGAAATTTTCTCATAAATCTTTTTAAAAAAAAATTTAATATAATATTTGAAAAATATTTCTAGGAGCAAATAAAATTTTGTATCGATATTCCTATCTCATTCTTGTTATCACAAGCCAAATATTATATTATTGTAACTAAATTAGATATTCATAGAAGCATTTTTGTGAAAGAAAGAGAACCAAATTTTGTTTAAATTAATGAACTATTTTACTTACTTGATAATACACAAAGTCGGTATATAGGTTAATTATTCAATCGATAACATCCAAAAACAAGCACTGTTATATGTTAGGAATGAATATTTTGTAGAAAGAATAAATCAAGAGTTTGATTTAACACAATTTAATGAATTTATTTGTTCCACATATATTAAATCAATTTTCATGCAATTATTTTATCTTGATGAAATTTTCGGTCTAAAAATAACCAAATAGAAATATATGAATAAAAAACGAATTATATTTTTCGAACAATAGATTATTTGTTGAATAAATATCGAATAAGAAACTAGTGACATCTATTTCTTTGATTAAATATTATATTGTAACATCCATTTGGGTAATCTGCATTCTATAAATGGCTTCTCAATCAATTAGTATATTACAAATCGTAAAAGAAAGTTCTTCTTGTTGTTTCGTGTATTCAATCGCGTATATGAATACATTAAAATGCACCTAGACGTCGACGATATATCATTGTTCTCTAGTAAACATTCATTTAATCTTTCACATCTCTACTTTTTCTCAAATTTCCATCATTAATCATTCTAATTGATTATTTCGATTTATTATTCAGTCAATAATATCATCTCTACACCATTATCGTCATCAATACCAAAGTAAACTGTCCATCATCTTATATATATATCTATAATCTTCTGCGATTGAAAAAAAAAAGGAAAATTTCCCTTCGTTTTTCGTATATTCTTTTGTTCATAAACCATATAAGAATATTCAAAAAAAAAAAAAAAAAAGAAAAATTGTAAACTTATATTTCATCATCTTTTTTCCCACCTCTTTCAGAGACAACAATATTGGTTATTCAAACAATTATTTCCTATATGGTAAGTAAATAGAAGATAAGAATAAAATTAAACCTTACTTTGTTGTTTTTTTTTTGTTAGTTGATAAATTAATGGATACTGAAAATACAAATGATGAACAAAATCAATCAATATCAAAAGGAACAATTCAAACAAAATTACGTATGAAAGAACGTAGTCGTTCACAAACAACACCAACAAATACTGATATAAATGATCCAGAAAATTTAGATTATGAAGATATTGATGATAATCATCAAGTTAAGCAAATTCATAATTCGGTGAAGAAAATAAATGATGAAGAAAAATCATCAGTTGATATTCAAGTAGAATAATATTGAAAATTTTTAGAAATAAAATCAAATTTTTTGTATTTCGAAGGATGAAGAAGAAGATAAGACATTAAATAATCAACAGAAGATAAATAATGGTTCATCAAATAATCAAGCAGCAGCAAGTGATGAAGGAGAAGTGGTAATTTCAATAGATAATAAAAAATTTTCAATTAAGTAAAATCGTTTTTGATTGATTAGGATGAAGCTGATTTAGAAGATGGAGAGATTCATGATCCAAGTACAACAAAAAATGATAATGCATCATCTGATGAACAATCATTAGATCAAAATCGTAATCAAACAAATACTGGTGTACCATCATCACCTCAAGCTAAAGTACATTGTCGATTTTTTCTTCAAGGTCGTTGTCACTGGGGACCTAATTGCAAATATATTCATCCAAATAATGATTCAATAAAAAGTATAGAAAAACGAATTCTTCTTATTTTCATATAATATTTTAATTTCTAGATCTAAATAATGCACCTGTTGTTGATGGTATATCATCATTAAATAATGATATTTCACCACCATCATCAGCTAGTATTTCTACACCACAACCAACGAATAATTCATGGATCTCACCACAAGCAACAACTATTGTAAGAATATTTGTTGATGAAGAAGAAGAATTACTTATAAAATATTTTGTTTATAGGCACCTACATTTTTCCCAAATCCAATTCTTCGTGGTCAAGCTCCACCATCTGGTATGCCCCTTGTGCCACCAAGTGGTACAGAATCAGCATGGGAACGTGGATTACGTTCAGCAAAAACTGTATGTATCCATATATTTCAGATTATTTAAAATATATTTCTCTTTAATTTATTTAGCTTCGTGAACAATCTATGCGACGTAAACAACAAGATAAAGATTTCAATGATAAAAAATTTAATTTAACTATACGTGATGCACTTGATGAAAGAGAAGCAGATGATAATCTTTTAAATATTGATCGGTAAATATTCCATGTAAATATATATGAATTCATTTTTTTATTATTTTGTTTTTCAAGACCATCTTTAATGGATTACGATCAATCTGGATCGAATTATATTGATCAACGTGGTTATTCAGATAGATATCATCCATATATGTATTCAAATTCATCTAACAATTCTCACTATAATAATAATAATCATCATCGAATGAATAATAATAATAATAATAATTCTCGACATAATCAAATGTCTTCAACAAATGATCATCTTGCTCGTCGATCACGGCATTCCAATGATTATACTGATTCACGAAATGATAATCGAAATCGAAAAGATAAATTATCAACAAAAGATAAGTAAGTTTTAATATTTTTATTTCATTAATAAATATCATAAGAACACTTTTTTCATTATTTCTTATTAGTAAATCAACATCGAAAAGAGATGATGTATTACCTTATAAACGTAATCCATCTCAACAACAGTATGTATCCGGTTCACATCATAATAATGATGAACAATTACATCCTAATCCGTACAATAATCGACGAGGAGATGATTGGCATGATCCATGGGATAGGTACTTAATTTTATTTAAATTTCAGGATCTTCTTAAAAAAAAAGATTATAATTCTATTGAGTAATTGCAATTTAATATATCTGAAATTATACCCGCATTCTAGCAAGATCCTTCTATCTTAAGATAGACACTTATGTAGATTTACTTTCATAGGTTTTCAATCTGTTTCATTTTATAATTTCTTAGATCACGAAATCATGGTGGCGGTGGTAGTAATCGTCGTTCATCAGGTGGTGGTCGAGAAGTATCTTATTCATCATCATCAGCGTCATCTTCCAGGTAATAATCCAATCTTCTAGAAGATTGCATTATTCTTCTTTTTTTTTTGTGCTTAGTTCATCTCGATCATCTCGTTCACATTCTCCATCTACAACATCATCGAGTCGATCAAGGCAAGTTTTGTTGCTTAATACAAACTAATTATTAGTTCTTGCATGAATTATTTGTCTATTTTGCATATTATTTTATTATTTTGCTTACGCTTTAGATCGAGATCAAGAAGTCGACCAAAACGTCGTTCACCTTCTGTAACACGTGCAACAAAATCAACACCAACAACAAAATCATCCGAGTATTAAACGCTTTTTTTTGATTTAATTTTTTTAAATAAAAATATAAATCCAATAATTGATTACTAATGAATTTTATTTTAGAATGGCTAAGAATGGCAATGATAAAAAATCCAATGGAAATAAAAAATTAGTCTCACCATCAGCAACGACAAATAAATTTCTTCCTGGTCGACAAATATCAAGTCATACATTGAAAAAAGCAGAAAAAAGTAGTATTAGCAGTAATTCAACAACTAATAATCATTCGAAAGATCAACGCGGAAAAGATTCAGATATAAATACAAAAAAACAATTAAAAAAAGAAAACATAAAGTATAAAATTGAAAAATAAAGTTCTTATAACGGTTATTGTTTTCTTCTTATAATTAAGTCGATCGGATAGTACTAGTTCATCATCATCATCGGATAGCGATACAAATCGTGTAACACATCGATCGTCTAGTTCATCATCGGATAGTTCAAGTTCAGAAAATGATACACGAACATCAGCTAAAACAAAAACAGGTACGATCTATTTGATCATTTAGACACTAAAACTGAAATCATAAAAAGATTTATGTATTGAAGTAGTTTTTAATCCTATTATGTAAAATAGGAATTCAAAGGGATTTAATTCGTTATGTCATACGTGTGTTATATTTTTCTCGATAATAATATTCTTTTTGTTTTATTTAGCTTCAAGTGGAACTAAAGCATCAGTTGGTAGTAGCAGTCATTCAACAAAATCAGTTAGTCGACAAGTATCTTCATCGTCAGGTGGTGCTGGTAGTAAAAATACAAGTACAAAATCAAAAACTGATTCTACAGTTCGAGGATCATCGAAAACAAAAGAATCAGCATCAACATCATCTAAGGTAACTGAAAATAATTTGTTTAGAAAAATAAGAAATTTTTCTTTAAAAGAAACGACGTGATACTTCATCATCGACAGGTGCAACTAAAAAAACAAAATTAAATAGTATGTTTACATATATATATATCTTCATTCATAATGAAATCTTTTTTATTTTAGCGGATTCTCATAAATCATCAACTGATGCAAGTAATGCAGAAAATTCTGATTCTAGTATGTATTTTTTTTTTGTATTAGAAAAATTATAATTTGATTTTTTATATTAGCTAAAAAGAAAGAAAAACAGAAGATCTTAAAAAAATTACAAGAAGTAGAAAAACTTATAAGCCAACGATCGACAAAAGCATCATCTTGACTTAATTAATTGAAGAAAAAACATAGAACTTAATTGTATATTTTCCTCTCTTTTTTCTTTTCTTTTTTTTTTCATTGTTCGAGCCTTTTCTGTGTGTGTGTATATGTCTCCTCTTTGTATATGCATATTTGAAAAACAGAAAATACCAATATATCTGTGTGTATTCATGTCTATTCTACATTCATTCATATTAAAAAAATGAACTTGTTCTTGAAATGTGGATGTAGTATATTTGTTGTTGTTGTTCTTCTTTGTTTTTTTTTCTCTTTTATGATTTCATATGGTTATTTTTATGCAATTACAATAGAAGGAGACAGAAAAGAATGAATTATTAATCGTATATACCTATATATATATATACATATTCTTTAGATTCATGTTTAAAAAGAGAATAACAAATGAAAGTTTCAGGTTATATCGATTCATAGCTGAAAATAAACATAAACACATGGTATTATAGTTCTTTAATCTAGGGATAGATAGGTAAATCATGCTATTAATAACATACTTATTACTAAAAATTCAATAGAAGTAAGAAGGCTTTTATTTATCTAGGTGAATGAATGAATAGTTTGTATGAGATATATTTTGTAACTTCGTAGATAGTTTTTAATCACTAATGTTCGTAAATATGCCTTAAGATCAACATAAAAAAATGATAATCTCGTTTTTTTTCAGGCGAAGAATACAAATAGTCGATTAAATGTTGATTTTTATTACGTACTTTGAAAAAAAAAACAATAAATATTAGATATACCCTGAATCAAATAAGACTAATGACAATTTTTTCTACCTAACAGATATGTTTATATAAAAATCCCTAAAGAAATTTTCAAAATGGATTTTTTCATTCAAGCGTTAAAAAAAACATATTAATATTATCTATTTTTATATCTAGCATTGAGGATAATATATAAATATATAGTGCTCGTATTATTGAGTACTTTGTTATTAACAAAAAAAATGTTCTTTTCACTGATAATAAAATTGATCATGTAGAAATTTTTTGAAAAAAAATGATTTAATATTAATAAATTTTAGATGGTTACATTAAAAAAATTGTCCTTAAATATATGTGTAGGTGAATCAGGTGATCGATTAACTCGTGCATCAAAAATTTTAGAAGAATTAACAGGACAAAAACCATCTGTTGGTCATGCACAACGAACTATTCGTTCTTTTGGTATTCAACGTAATGAAGAAATAAGTGTTTTTTGTTCAGTACGTAATACATTAGCAAATGATTTACTTGAACGTGCACTTCGAATAAAAGAATATCGGCTACCATCGAAATGTTTTAGCGAAGAAGGAACATTTTGTTTTGGTATTGATGAACATATTGATTTAGATGGAATGAAATATGATCCAAATATTGGAATATTTGGAATGAATTTTGTTGTTATTTGTGGAAAATCAGGAACGGATAATCGTGTTACAAAAGAAGAAGCTATTCTATGGTTTCAAAATACTTTTAATGGAATTGTAATGAAAACTAATAAATAGTTTTATTAATTCATTACAAAATATACAAAACTAAAGTATTTTGTTAATTTTTAGATTAATGTTCATTTATTTGAGATTAAATCCTAATAAAAAATGCATCCTACATCTGCAAAGATTCTTATCAACGGGTATATAGTAAATGATTATTATTGAAAAGAAAAAAGAAAATCTTCATTTGCTTTTGTTTTGATAGTTACAACACGTTTTGATCCATGTACTGGTTGTGAAATACCTTGTACAACACATGTGACTTATCCACCGGAAATTGTCAAAGAAATTGATCAGAGTAATATGAATAATTCCGTTGAAAAACATCGTCGTCATTTATGTATTGGACAACCATTTTCACATACTCAATGGCCAAAACATATTAAAAATTTACAAGATGGTTATATAAATGAATTAGAAAGAATAATAACAGAAAAACAATCTGATATTGGTTATCCTGTTAAATTAACATCAGCAGTCGTAGAGTCGAGCAATGATTTGAAACAAACAGCTGATTGGTATTTATTTCCAGATCGAATTAAAATAAATAATGTAACTATGAAACAAATTGAACCAATCATTGATAAATTATTTATTAAAGATCAATCAATTATTAAAATAAAACATAAAACAAAAACAATTGAACAACAACTTGAAGAAAATAATAATCTACCTGTATTTTCTGAACAGATTACATGTGAAAGACTGCAGGGTCTTTGGGTACTTGTCTGTTGTCATAATCAACGTGATCACCGATGCGGTATGTCAAATAGATTTTATTTAAGAAAATCTAACTACTGTAAAATTAATATCCGGAGTTTCAATGATAAATTGAAACAAATTTTTTCAATGTCGGATCTTCACAAGCAAAGTTTTAATATAATAAACAATCTTCGTCTAATAAAAACTACTGTCAGGAAATTAACTTTCTTTGATGACATAAAAAAGTTGACAAATGTGTTCGATTGTACTAGAAGAGTTCTTCCAGGGTCTCTTTAAATGTCATTTCAATATAATTATCCAATTGTCTCTATTAGTTCAATAATTTAAATAAATAATGGGTTCTATTTTTAGGAGTAATTGGACCAATTTTGGTTGATGAAATAGAAAAATATATTCAAAAAACTGATCGTGTTGATAATGTACATTGTTTAAAAATAAGTCATATCGGTAAGTTCATCAATGATAAAGAACTATTTATAAGTATGTCCTCTTCTTCTTGTTGTTGTTCTTTTATAAGTTTTCTATGTATTACAAATAAAAACAATCAAAAAAATCTTCTGTTTATATTTAGGTGGACATAGATTTGCTGGTAATGTTATTGTTTATCCATCGGGCACATGGTATGGTCGAGTATTACCATGTCATATACCATTATTAATTGATGCTCATGTAGCATCATCATCATCGAATGATTTAAAAGAGAAATTAAAACCACTTTTACGTGGATATTTAGATACTAGTTAATAAACGGAAGAAAAAAAAATAATTAATCAAAATGTTTTTATCTCTTTTTTTATTTTTCTATGATAGATAATAAATGATGTTATGAATCTCTATCAAATCGTACATATATATTTATGTAAACAGTTATTAATAAATTATGTACGCAGTCGAGAGTACATCGACTGGAAAAATTTTTCGTACGAGTGTTATGCCAAAGGAAATGTTTTTTTGTTTTTTTCAAAAAAAAATAACATATATATTATCTCTGTGTGTGTTTTTAATCAATTATTCATTATTACTTTTATGCTTACTGTCGATACATCATGAACTTTGTCAATATATGAAACTAATACAATCATTCATAATACGTGTTTGTATAGATATATCTATATAAAAGTCAATCTTAGATAGTAGAAAACCTTGCACATCATCTTTTGTTCTTCTATAAGAAATAACAATATCAAGATGTTGTCTTTGATAACACTTATAATGACTTTTTTTTGATAAATTATTCTTTCTCTTTTTCTTTTTTTATATCTATAAGAAAAGGATTAAAGCAAAAAAAAAAAAGAAAGAAAATTGAAGTGTTGATTCTGTTGATGATTAGTTATAAAACTTGAGTGGAATAATATTAGCAAATTAAGAAAAGAAAAAAAATGAATTTTGTAATGATTTCCTGTTTCTTCTACTTATGTCAATATTTATATGGCAATAATTGTGTTCAATTGACATCACCTTAATGTTCTCTTCAAAAGCTTTCTTTTTCTCAATTTCTTCTTCTTCTTCTTTCTTCTTCTTCTTCTAGTTTTCCTTATTAATGTTTTGTTCGCCTGTTTTTAATCGTAAAAGAACAATGATTACTTGGATAGAACTAGGAAAGAAAAAGGAGAAGAAAAAAAAAAGAAGAATTTCGTCAACATCAGGAAAAAGGAAGGAATTTGCTTTTTTTCTCTCTTTTTCTCTTATTTCCCAGATTACCTAAATAAAGTCATCAATAAAAATGAATCAGTGCCATAGGACGATCCCGTGCCTCAGCCTATTTCCGGCTCGTATTTCAATAGTGGCTATATTAACGACAGATACAAACGCACAGAATAAACGAAAGCTTACACCATAAAACGTTCATTTCTTTAATTATATTATAATTTATACAAACAAACTTTTATAGTTACAGGTAATTTAAATATTGCGAATAGATTATCTAGAAATCTTAATCATCTTATTATAATAATTCTCTGATGATATATACTTTCTTCATTCGTAATCATTAACAATTCAGCAGCTATTTAATTTAAGTGTGAACTTGTTAATATATATAAACAACAATTCATAGTTAGTCTTAGACAAAAAAAAAGTTCGATGAAACGCGCAGATTTCTTTAATCTTATTTTTGAAATGTTAACAAGTGTTTGTAATCATCTGTCTTTTTTCCTTCCTACTAATGATATGATTTATTCATATCTATATACTTCCTAACTTCTATATATGTTTTCTATAAGGTTTATGTTTGTAAACATGCTATATCAGGAAATAATTATATGAAAGTTATATATGACACTTGTACTTTTTGATTTGCTCTTTGTTTTACTCAGTAGGAAGCAATTTATTCAAACATATGTAATTCATTTTGCTTCACTTCATTTATATCATTTGATTTACTCTCTCCTACGACTATTACGTTCCTTCTTTTGTATCTGTCTGATTACTATCGTAACATCATTCTCTATTTTTTTTCTCCCTTAACTATCATTCTTATAGGCAATTCAATTGATTTATCTCATCTTCTCCGAATGCTACGCCTATTGTCGTTTAGCAAACAATCGTATATATATATATACAGACAGAGATAAATACAAATTACTAGTAAATTGAAAAACCACATTAAATCTTCGTAATAAAATTATAGTAATTGCTATTAGTAGTGTAATTTTCTATTGTATATTAGAGGTTTGAAGTACAAGATCAACCCCAGAAGACGTCAAAGAACAATCAAATAATCTATGGACTAAACATGAACAATATTTTTTCAAGAAATAATTATGCAAATTGATTGTCAATGATAATTGGAAAAAAAAATGATAATCGATCGATTTCTTTGTTTTTATTGTTATATATATCTATTGTTTCCATTAACAATTTATAGTTCGATTGATTCAAATTTATCAGCTGAAGAAACACGTTTAATACGTGTACTTCTAAATGAATCAACTTATTTGAGAAAAGTTCGTCCATCAAATAAAGTTATTGTTGATATTCGTGTTGTATTCAATCAAATTATATCAATGGTAGAAAAAGAACAAATTATTGTTACAAATTGTTTTGTTGATCAAAAATGGACAGGTATATTTTCTTTTATTATTGTACTATTCATATAAATCTATATCGATTTTTTCCTAGATCCTCGTCTTATTTGGAATCCATTCGACTATAAAAATATTACTTGGATACGAATGTCAGCAACATCTCTTTGGTATCATAACATTGATAAAAAAACACCAATGAATTATTACATTTTTGTTTTTTGAAAAATTTTCCTATAGGTATCCGGATACATTTTTATATAATACTGCTGATAATGCTGGATTTCTTCTTCCACAAGATACACAAAATATGATTGTTAGTTATAATGGAACTGTTTTTTGGCCATTACCTCTTGCACAATTACGTACACGTTGTCGAATGACGATTAAACACTTTCCTTTCGGTAATTATTTTTAAAATACAAAAAAAAACAAACAAATGAGAATAGTCAATTTGTACTGAGTTTATTATTAAACGAATATATAATTCTTTGCATGACAACACTACATGGCCTTAAAACTGTAATAATCATACATATACATAAATTACATCTAATTAAGACTTTTTTTTTTCTTTATCTACATTTGTTATGTCATATGAGACACACTGAATTAATCCTTTATTCATCAGTATTCATAACTTAAAAGAAAAAAGAATAACATGACAAGTCTAATAACAAATACTTCATATAGATGTCGAAGAAATGATGTTCATTATTACATAGATTGAAAGGAAATTGTTATTTTTTTTCTCCAAAGAACTAACTAATATTAATGATAAATAAATATAAAACGTCACTGTTAGCCTAGAGGACAAATAAAAAGAATTTTAAATATTTCCTTACGACATCATTATTTATTTGTCATATGTCTAGATGAACAAATGTGTGATATGATCTTCGGTTCATGGAGTCATACGAGTTCTTTAATTCATTATCAATTCTGGGAAAATAAACCTGAAGTACCACAATATACACCAAATAATGAATGGAAATTATTAGCTGTAACACAATCAATTAAAACAGTTGACTATCCGAATTGGGTTGAACCAGATACATTTTTTGAAGTTAATTTTACAATTTTAATTGTACGTAAACCTTTACAAGCTATTTATAATACTGTTGTACCGGCATTAATGTTAACTACTTTAACACTTGTTTCATTTTTTGTAAGTATAATATTTTTTAAGCAAAAAAATAAATAAATAATTCATTTCATATTTAGATTCCTTTTGCCCAAGAAATGCAAATAGGTATTAGTATTATGTTAGCTTATTCAGTGTTCAGTTTACGTTTATCCGAAGATGTACCATCTCAAAGTGATAGTGTACATTTAATCAGTCTTTATTTAACTATCTGTATGCTCTTCTCGCTAGCAGCTATGACTTGGTTTGCACTTGTAAATAAATTACGCGAAAAGAAACGTTTACCATATTTTTTACGATGGTTAGCACTTGATTACATATGTTGGATTGTATGTGCGACAAGTATGCATCGAAAAGCAGTACGAGCTGTTAAACAAGAACAATCAAAAACATCTCCTATGACACCATCAACTCCAGTTACAATTCCATTACAACAATTAACAGGAGTAAATCAGATGGAATATTCTGATAGTTATTATTTCGAACCAGATTCTTTATCAGCTGAAGGTTCACCCAAACTTCCACTTCTTGTACCGAGAAGTCCACCAAGATCACACCTTGAACACGTAGCTCAACCGGTAGCAACTACTCAATTACATACATCTCCTACAAAAGATACATTATGTCCAATGACAAATTCACCTTCATCAGTATGGGTTCCACGACGATCAACAAATCTTCCATTATCTTCATCAACAAATGGACCAATGTTTAAACGAACAAGTCGTATTTCTAAAACATCGGTACAATCTCGTTCAACTAAACCAGTACATAGTCATACCGAAATAAAAAATAAAGAAAGTTTATATGCTATACATATTTATAATCGATTAGTTTTTCTAATATTTTTTCTTACTGTTATTGGTATTAATATTTATACATGGTTTTTTTATTCAAAAACCGTTCGAACAAAATTATTTGATGAAAGAACGCCATGGTCATGTTATGATGAATCTATTCTTGAAATTGTTAATTGTACAGATCATCCTCATTGATAATGTGTTTTTTTGTTTTTATTTTCAATAAAAAAATTTTAGTTTTTGGACTTTTATTTTCCTATGAAAAATAGAAAAGAAGTTAATCAGTTGGAATTGTCAGGTTTTTTCAAAATTGATGCATCTAATTTAGATAATATAGCATGACCGGATATAAAATAATTAATTATGCATCGTTTGTAATGAATGATTAGTCTATTCAAATCAAATTAGTATTTGATTCTGTACCCAATAGTAGTACAAAAAAAAGTATGCTTTAAAAAATTTCATTTTTTCTATTATTAAATGATAAAATTGTCTATTATTCATTCTAAAAGTGGCTTTTTTTGTTATCGTTAAAACACCTCTTCTTTTGTCAATAGAGATAGTATGAGTTGATGGACATATATTTGCCAAAGAACCACAAAGTAACCACTTTTTTCATAGAGAAGAAGTTGTTTTTTTAAGTATGTTATCAAGGAAAAAAGAAATCTTCTTTTATTTGATAATAAAAGGCATTTTTAAGTAGAGAATAAAAGTAAGAACGAAATATGTGTGATAATGGTAGTTGTTATAAACTAACGGTGAATATAAAGTGGTGAAATATCATCTATCTAACCTTGTAAAGTTACATTTTTTCTTGTGAATTCATCGAAAATGCGTAGTCAGTACGAACAACGAAACGAAAGAATATCACGGGATTTCGATCGAGATAATGATGCTAGTTTTAATTCAACATCAACATCAACAACAACATATCGATCAGCAGTTAGTCCACGTGTAACAAATGTTCGATCACGTCCAACAGGTTTAGGTGGTTCTAGTGGTAGTAGTACAAGAATGTTTCAAAGTTATTTACAAACAGGTAGTGGTAATGGCTTTGGACAAGGTCTTGCTTCTTTAGCACATTTTTCTGGTGTACCCACACGTGGTGGTGGCGGTGGACTTGGTGGCAATACAGCCATTGTAAGCATTAATAATGCTCGACAACGTGATAAACGGGATTTAGAAGTTTTAAATGATAAATTTGCACAATATGTAGAAAAAGTGCGATTTTTAGAAGCACATAATCGAAAATTAAACATGGAATTGGAAGTTTTACGAAGTCGTTCAGGACAGTGAGTAATCAAAAAACAAACAATGAAATATTACAATATAAAGAATTTCTTTTATAGAGGTTCATCACGTATTAAAGAAATGTATGATATTGAAATGGCTGAAGCAAATAAACTTATTGATGATACAAAACGTGATGGTGCTGCTGCTAAAGCTAAAGCAGCACAACTTGAACAAGAAGTAAAACGTCAAGAAGCACGACGAAATGAAGTAACTGCATTACAGCAAACGGATCGACGTGAAATCGATGCTCTTCAACAAAGAATAGCTGAAAATGAAGCTGTAAGTCAATGATTTGATTTAAAATTTTAAAAAGACAAAATTTACTATGGATATGAATCTATTTTGTAGCAAATAAATTTATTTCGTCGTCGTATGGCTGATCTTGAAGATGAATCTCGACGTTATAAAGCTGAAACTCAACGTATATCATCTGAAATAGCTCGTCTTCAAAATGAAATTCAAAATGAATTATTTATTAAAGCTTCATGTGAAGTTGAAAAACTTTCTTTGGAAGATGATTTAGCTAATCTTAAACATTTACGTAAGTTTCATTTTTTTTTAAAAGAAATCTTAATCTAGATATTTTATAATTATATAGATGAAGCTGATTTAGCTGAACTTCGTTCTCAAAGTGTATCAAATGATCTTGATCCATCACAATTTTTTCGTAATGAATTAGCACAATCAATCCGAGAAATTCGTAATGATTATGAAACAGCTATGGAAAATCGAAGAAATGATTTACAAAATCGTTATTTTCTCTTTGTTAATGAAACTACAATTCGTACTCAATCACCTGCTTCAAATTCAGTATTCTCTGTTCAACAACAAGTACAAGTTGAACATGTACGTAATGAATTATTACAAGCACAAAATCAAAATGCTCATCTTCGTGCTAAAATTCAAGCAATACAAAATTCTATTACTAATTTACGACAAAACCTCAAAGACATACAAGATGGAGGTAACTAAATCAATGAAAACAAAAGAAATTTATATAAATTATTTTTCTGTATTGTCTAGATGCTGATGCAAGAGCTAAAGGTGAACGTGCTCTCGATGACGCTCGACGTCGTTTACAACAAGCTGAACAAGAATATACAACAGTTATGGAATTCAAAACATCACTTGAAAAAGAAATTAATACGTATAGAAAATATCTTGAAGGTAAATTATTTGATTAAGCATCGTTTTCTTTTTATTTTTTTTTATAAACTATTTCATAGGTCCGGACGGTCTTCGAGTATGTGTTGATCGAGTTGTACAAGATGCTGAACAACAAGCACTTGTAAAATCTAATGCCAATGCATTTCAAAAAAATAATCGCTTCGGTGGTGGTGGTGGTGGTGGTGGTGGTGGTGGTAGTTATGGCGGTGGTGCTGGCAGTAGTTATGGCGGTGGTGCTGGTGGTTATGGTGGTGGTAGTTATGGTTTTGGTGGTGGTGCTGGTGGTGGTTATGGTGGTGGTGCTGGCAGTAGTTATGGTGGCGGTGCTGGCAGTAGTTATGGTGGTGGTGGTGGTGCCGGCAGTAGTTATGGCGGTGGTGCTGGTGGTGGTGCTGGCAGTAGTTATGGTGGTGGTGTTGGCAGTAGTTATGGCGGTGATGCTGGTGGTGGCTCAACAACAATTTCACGCACTGTTATTAACTCAACTGGTTCAAATAATGGAGGTTCCGGTTCAGGTCCCACTATTAGTAATCTTGTTAACCGATCATCGGCTACACCAAGTGCTTATCAATCGTCTTCAAGTACTTTTAGAAATGCAGCAACACATGATGTTTCAGGCCAAGAAAGTTCAACAGCAGATAATACACTTCGTGATGAAACAGATTATAATAGTTCATTCCGCGATAATTCTGGACAAGATTATACAACTCCAGGTTATACTGTTCGAAATAGTTCGAATCGTAGTAGTTTAATACAACAAAGCTCCTCCGATCGTAATAATTTAACACGAGAAAACTCCACCGTTCGTAATAGTTTAACACGAGAAAACTCCGGCGTTCGTAGTAATTTACCACGAGAAACATTATTACGTGATGGTAGTTTTCAACGTGAGGGTAATAATGATGACAATCAAGAATATGATCATACATATGAAAACGTTGATACTCTTTAAAAATTTTTTATACAAATCATTGACAATCAATTTTTATATGTAGTTATCCATTATTATTATTATTATTGTGATAATTTTTTCGTAAATAAACAGTTCTATATATACATCAATAAACTTCTTTTTTTTCAAATAATTGTTTTTCGATTTGAAAAATAAAATGAATTTTAAAAAATTGCTTCTTTTGTTATATTAAAATATTAATTAGTAACGAAGACTTATGAACAAAGAAATATTAAAAAATACCAACATGCCGTTTTTGTATATGTTTGACTGACAATGAATGACAATAATCAAATTCACTCTTACCCTAGATTCTTAACTACTAGTATATCAGATGATTTTGTTAATATTTTTAAATTGTTGATGTTAGAATTTTAGAATAAAAATTTTCTGTCATACATATACGCATCGTTAAATAATCAAAGTATTATCTTAATCAGTAGTCAGTTTTATTAATATCTTAAAAATTGTAGTTGAGATGATAGTATCCATGCATAATGTCACTAACAAAGTAAGAACTTCACTTTTTTCAAAATAAATCTAAACAAGATATGTATTCTATGTGACAACTATCATCATCTAAGTTAACATGATTTCTCGACTATTTCTAGTAAATTCTAACGATATCTATCCAAAGTAAGTTCAAGAGTATTTTAGCAACTGAAACTATTACGAAATTAACAATCAAGATATAATATGACATCCACGAAATTAAAAGAATATCTGAATAAATCTTTTATTATCAATCTACAAAAAGCATAATAAAATAATTCTATAATGCCTTGCAATTCCTCAGAAAATTCATTGTTATACGATCTTAGATAATAAATATCATCAAGCCATAAGAGCCACGTGACAATCATTTTATTTTTCTGCTTAAAAATGAACTATTCATATAAGAGATATATGCAATACTTAACCGAGTTGTTATTTTATACAATATTTCTCGAGTATAACTTCATAGAGATTCTCCTATATGAAAAATCCACCAATTAATTTATACTACACAAATTCGTTATAAATGATATATGCACCAATAAAAATTCTCTACACTCAAATTATAACTGAAGTTACGGATTTAAATCAATATCTATCACATGAACAAAATCAGCTCGTTACTTTATATTTCATTGTGACGATTCTTTGATTACTAATTTAACCAGCCATATGTTTTCAATTCATCAATCAATATATATTGTATAAGATTTTACAAAAAATTGATCAAACGAACAAGAATATTCTTGTGAGGTTAATTGAAAACAAATTTAACATATGATTGCGAGAAATTAAGCATCAGAAAAAGTGACAAAATTAAATAAGAAAAAGCAAAAAATGATCAACACATCATTAGAATGAATATCCGAAACGGAAAGAAAAGATCATAATGACAAAAAAAACAAATAATCTTTTTCGAACTTTGTAGATCTAGACAACTCAAACGAATCATACATTTGAATTTATATGTAGCTTTTTATTCAGTTTTAAATTTAAAATAAAGATATATTTGGAAAGACAATATGAAATAACAGTATTTTTTATTGTGTACTTTTTTCATATCAATACGACATCCCTGATCTTATTGTATTTTATATTAAAGTAATCTTCAATGTACAATTATTGAGTATAACGACTTTATTTCTGAAAAATAATCAAGTTCGTTACAATCACATTTTAATCGATACTTATTGGTTGGTGAATATAAATACCGACATTCATTTTAATTTGCTCATATATACAGATAGTTTCATAAGATAGACTCTTCAATTTTGTATACAAAACATCAATTTACGATACTCGAAATCTATACGATTCTTTTGAATTTATTCATAATAAACAAGACTAGATAGAAATAAAATATATATAAGATTTCCTCTTCTTCTTTTTTTTCTATTTATCGATGATTCATAATTCTATCTCATATAATATATCGTTTAATACGATCAAACTGAGCATGAAGATAACGAAAAACAGAAATGAAAAATATATAAACTATACATATCGATCTATAGAAAGAAAAATCATGAGATATAACCACATACATGATCTAGTTCGTTATAGTTATAAATCGAAATCGAGAGGCACGTGTGTCGTGAGCATCATATCCAACTAGGGTCTTGTTTATGCTTTTTCTTCTTCGTTTATTTTTCCTCTCTTTCGAATATATCATATATACTAACAATATCTCTTTGTTTTCTTCATTCTTCTCATCAGCTGTTTTGATATTTCAGTCAGCCGATATTGACATATATTTCAGGTAAAAATCATTAAGACATAATTGATGTTATATCAATTATGATTTTTCATCAACTTCCAATACAAATCATTTCTCATTTTAAATATTGACCAATTGAACAATTTCTCTCATTTCTCTTCTATTTCAAGATTGTTTAAAATCATATCCTTACGTCATTTATAGAACAACAAAAAAAAGGAATGAATCGTATGAAATATACAATTAAACAAGATCCTGATGCATTAGATTTAACAAATCGTCCACAACATTTATTATCACCATCAATTGATAATGAAGATGATGATGAATATCTTCATAGTGACGATGAACAACATAATGATAATATACAAGAAACAAGTGATTTTATTATAAAAGTAATTCATCGATCTTTTCTTATTTTATTCAATACAAAATTTTCATTTAGAAAACAACTTATGATAGTGGTTTTGTTGATACTAGTGATGAGAATAATGATTTAACTATGGTTAAACAAGGTAAAATATGAGTAGATTGTTGATTTTTAAGACATGAGTGTATTCAATACATATATATCGTTTGAAACTTAATGAAAAAAACAATCATTTTTTTTCCTATCTAAACAATAGAGTCGAACAAATTGCTCATTTTCAATTTTTTTTCTACACCTTTTTTTTTTTGTGAACAATTAAACACCTGAGGATACATTGTTCATTTTGTTAATAGAACGAAATCGTCATCATTATCATAGTACACCATTACGACCTCAACAAATACATTCTCATGTACGTCATCCGAGCACAAGTAGTAGTACATGTTCATCACCAACTAATCAAGAACGTTCACATTCACCTGTTGATGATAAAGAATGTCGAAATACAAGGTGAAGAAAAATTTAAAAGACAAAAATTGAAATTTTTTTTTCTAACTTAAATTTCATAATAGATTTCTTGGTAGTCGAGCTGTTGCAGTACTTAATCATTGGTTTCAATCAAATCGTGATTATCCATATCCTGATGATGAACGAACTGATCGTTTAGCTCGAGAAGCAGGTAAACAATTCATTTTCATTATTATATATACATATGAATATAAATATGAGTAGGTATTACACAAAAACAAGTTAAAAAATGGTTTGCAAATAAACGTGTACGAAGTCAAATGTGTTATAAACCACTTTATCGTTCTCGAAAAGTAAAAAGAAATTAAATCAAAATGTTTTTTTTTATTTTATTGATTATTTGGAATTTAGTCTCGAAATTCATCTTCAATTCGTCCAACACAAAATCAAGTTCCACCACCAATATCAACACCATCATCAACAACAGCAGCAGCAGCAGCAACAACAACACAAACTCGTCGTCCGCAAACGAACTATAATTATATTATTAATCATAATAACATAGCAACACCAGCACCATTACCAGATTTTACTAATGTATTTCCAGGTCCAAATCCTGCTTTGTTTAATCCAATGGCTGCTTCAATGATGATGTTTATGATGCAACAACATTTAATGACAACAATGATGGCTGCAGCTGGTTTACCTCAATTACCTTCAACACCCATAGCTCCTCCGACACCAACACCTACACCTAATTCTTCAACAAGTCCAAAAAAAGCAAATGTTGATCGTATTACAAGATTTTGGTTATAAAACGAGAGAGAAAAAAAAAGAGACATACTCTCAAAGTAACATCGCACAGATACAAACATCAGTTTTGACATTTGTTTGTTTAAACTCCATGTGTTTTTGCTGTTCTTGTTGTTGTTGTTGTTGTTTTTTCTTTTCTATTATACTTTGTTTTTTTCTTCGCATTGCATTGAAACAGAAACTAGCTTGTGTGCGTTTTGTGTGAGAGTAAAACTTTCTTTTGCGATTTTTTTATCTATTAAAACTTATGAAAAAATTTTTATCTCGATTTCTTCGTTCAAATTATTATATTTGAATAGCCTGATCACTTTCGTACAAAATCCCAATTGATATTACTATACATATACGATAAGTAAAAGAATGTCGCTATACATAAAACTATTTCATACAGAATTTTTTTCGTTTAATCATGTTGTGTATTATATCGAATGATTCGATCTTCGAATAAGTTGTCTTATAGGATAATATCAAAAGAAAATCTATATACTCAAATGCGTTAGTAAGAAAGAATAGAATGACGGAGGACTCTTATGAATAAACAGAGACAGTTGTCTCAGGTAATATTGACTTGTTTTCTATAAAAAAATACTGTTGTTTTGATGATGAAATACTTGTAAAAATTCCATTAGTGTACTCAACATCGGTTCTCAATCATGCATTTGTTTTGTTATTTACACAGGAGAAAACATAAAATTTTATTTTATATTTCCTTAAGAAAGAAAAAATATTATTATTTTGACTAAAGTTCAAATTTTATATCATAATTTTCCTATTTCACTAAAAATGTTTCTTACGTGTTGAATCTTGTCTTTAAGTGTACTTAAAACTTTTTTTTTTGTCAAAAATATCTTTTATTTTTAATTTTTACATATATCACCAAATATAATATATATTGAAAAATAAATATTTTAATGTTCTTCCAATGAATCAATTAAATGTGTATAACGATCATCAGTTGTTGCTGCTTTTTGTAAAGTAGCTTGTCGTTTATAAGCACTTCGTTTTCTTGATTCTATATTTTGTTTCTTTCTGAATACATCGGATGAATGTGGTGCATGTATAATTTCTAACATAACGGGTTGTAAACGTAGAAAATTTTGTTTTATTCTTTCATTCGCTATAACTGGACTTTCATTTGAAATACTTTTTGTACGATTTGATGAAGGTTCGGCTACTAATGATGTATCATCAGCTGGATAAATACTTGGTAAAAATATATGACTTGTTCGACCAGTTTCTACTTGTTTTCGATTCCATAATGTTCGACATGTATCTCGATATGCTTTATCAATATTAAACCATTGATGACGTTTTGTTAAAAGACCATGAGCAAAAACATGATCAGTAGCATTCCGACGACGTGCTGCATCACGATTATCAATTTGAATTTGATTTAATTTACGACGCATATCACGTCGATAGTCAAATTCAGATTTAAGAAGTGTTTGATAATACATACTTGGTAAACGACTAGTACCACTTTTCTTCTTACTAAACAAAAAAAACTATTCTAGTTGAAATGAAACTTTTAATCAAGTTTGACTGTTTCTTCCTTAACAGAAAAAAAATGAAATCGAAATTTTTGCATAAATATTTAAAGTACCACTTTCGATTTGTATATCATTCATTATGAACTTTAAATTTTCTAGTGTAAATTCAATGGCATCTTCTTCGAGTATAAAATACACAATAATTTCATTAATCTCGGTATTGAAACGATCTCAATTTGTTTCTTCACTACAAATCTGTTGTTATGCACTTTGACTTTTGATCCGCCCTTCGATAAGTGTCCTTTTTGCTTCATTCTCTCATTAATTAATAGTTACTATATTTGAGAAGATAAGAGATATTTATACTTACGTATTCATGCTTTAGTTTAATTTAAATGTATGCTTTTCAGTAGACAAATTGAGAAAAAAGGGTGTCAATAATTTCGTTTCAATAGATGTTTGTTGCTTCTAATACATTCTATATTTACCAAGTTTAAAAGAAACAATATAGATTAACAATCAAATGCGTTGCGATGAAGAAAAAGTGCTTGACACGATAAAAATACACGCGTCTTCTGAACTGTTTTTTTTTGTCAAAAAAAAGAAAGAAAAACAATAAAAGGGTGCACTCTTTTTATAAGTATGAAAAAAAGAAGAATGTCGTCTTTTAAATACCGATAATAGCAAACAAAGTAGAGAGAAATCTCTTCAAAAAGAAAGAAAGAAATGATGAGAAGAAAACAGTATTTTATTTCGCAGTGAAAAAAAGTATCAATTAAATAGTTCAGAGAGTCATCTCACAAAAGTTTAAATTCGTTCATTGATGTAATAGTTTTGAGGGCATTTAGATTTTATTAACGTTATGATGAATAAGAAATTTTAACTGTACAATTACATGAATTTTTTCTTGATAAAAAATCGTTATATCTGATCTGAAGCGTTCAATGTTAAATATTTGTTTTTCTCTTAAATTATATATCAATATCGGGACATCATTAAATTTTTATAAGAAACAATTTTTAATATATCATCAAAATTGAACCAAGTGTTCATATGTATTTAAATCCGATCTTCTTTTTTAATTAATTATAGGAATTATTTGTTACAACGTATATGGTCTATTGCGTTCTTTGAATTTCAATTTTTTTTTGTAAAATAAATAAAAGTGAAGTTTTACTCAGAGCTTTTGCATTGTTCGTTCTTTTAACTCAAATTGTTTATATAAGTATTGAACAAAAAATTTTAAATTATATTAAAATTAATTGTATATATAATAAATGAGTCTATCTATCATGTCAATGAAATTTAACATCTCTAAATACCTGTTCTTTCAAACCATTTCGTTACGTAAACTAAATGCGTCATTCACTCTCGTTCTTTTTGCTTCTCGAACTTTATCTATAACGTTTTACTTCGAATTATAAATACCTAGATCAGTATATAGAGTGAAAGTAAGTGAAAGTGCCTCCTTCTAGTATATATTTGACAGAAAAAAAATATATAGATGATCAAAGAATTTCTTCCATATGTATATCACATGTGACGAGAAGAAAAAACTGGATAACCACAACTAGAATGTATGTATACGGATAGTGAATAATAACACACGTCGTACGTAAAAGTAAATTTCCTTTCTTTTTCTTTTGTTTATTCATCATTTAATACATTTTATCTTTTAATTTTAGTAATGGATTCGTTTATTTTTGATTTTAATACTGATTCTACTTTAACAAATGATACAAATAGTACACATAGTGATTTGGATTGGACAGCATTTCAATCAGCACCACCACCAACAACAAATAGTCCACTTTCACCAATATGGTTATCACAACAAGATGATGCTGTTGCACCAAGTAATCGATCGTCTATAGTAACAACACCACATGATGATGAAATTTATTTTGAAATTGAACATTTTTTTAATGGTTTAAATCAACAACAACAACAACAGTATCATTATTATCATCAACAACAACAGGCACATTCACAACCCATACAACAGCAGCAAGGACATTCACAACCTATACAACAACAACAGCAAGTACATTCTCAACCTATACAACAACAACAATATGGAATCATAGAACCAGTACATATTAATATTAATATTCCGGATAAAACAATGAATGATAGAGATCATATTGAACCACCTGTAAGTGATAAGATTATTTGATTTTTTCTTTATTTTATATACTTTTTTAGTCTCGAGCACATTTATCATTAGTTATTAATGAACGACCTATGTCTTGTTTACCAACACCACTTGTATCGCGTTCTTCTTCATCACGTTCGCAATGTTATCATAAATTACCTGATCATGCGGTTAAATTAATGCAAGAATGGTTAATAAATAAAATAAAATTGTTTTATTAATTAATTTTTTCTTTGATTTTTATTAAGGTATAATGCCAACTTAGATGATCCTTATCCACGTTCACCAGATAAAAAACGTTTTATAACAGAAGGAAATATAACAGCACAACAATGTCGTTCATGGTTTGCTAATCGTCGTCAACGACTTAAACATGTTAAAAAAAATCAATCAAAATCAGTATCATCACGTATACATCATTCAATACAGGCGAAGTAAAAATAAAATATATTTTTTATTAAACTTAATAAAAAAAATTAATATGAAATTTTCATTTAGATTATCTCAGATACCACCAGTAGAAGCCCAAGCTATCACTCATGAACATTGCTATTATTGTCAACAACAACAACTACAACAGCAACTACAACAACAACAGCAACAACAACAACAACTATCACAGCAACAACAACAAATAGCTTTATCACCATCATCTATGCCATTAACAATGCCATCAACACCAACAACTACAACAACAACAACAACATTAAATGTTGTTATTAATCAACAAACAGTGGAACAATTGATTCATAATAGTCTTCGTAAATTACTCTATCCAGCTCTTATGTGATAGTTCATGATTGTGTTTATTTCATATTTTCAGCACATGAAAACAAATTATAGTGTTTTGTTGTATGTGTGTCTGTGTGTATGTTATCTTGTTTTGTTTTCTTTTTATGTCATTTGTCTTTTGCCGAGTTTTCTCTCTCGTCTTATGTTTATAGCAGTCTTATTTATCATTAACTAACAGTAGAACATTCTAAAGTTTGTTTTTCTTTTTTGTTGTAAGTTGCTTGACCCGTGTTTTATTTATTATACATCAAATATGATGATCAAAACTATACTCCGTTATTAGTTTGACAACTGTAAAAAAAATTCTCATTCTTTTTTTTTCTTCTATCTCTGTTAGGTGTTATTTTAAACATAAAACACAGTTTAATTGTATTTTGACTGTGATTTTAATTAAAATAAAAACTGCTGTTTGATAATAGAAAAAAAGAAAACAAGATTCTTTCTATTAATACTTTGATAGATATGAATTATCTTAAAATAAATGTGGAAACCTCGGATTTAAATCCGAGAGTTATGTGTACTTCAAAAAGTGAAAATAATTGAAGACAAATTGATTTTTAAACTGTCTAAAAAACGAAAAACAAACTTGAATTTTTCATGTTTTCGAGCTTTACGACATTGACAGACCGATTTCAATACTCGAAATATACTTAGTAGATGGAAGGCACTTCAGGGATATAGAATCAATAGAAACGCTCAGAAACCAAAAACTAAAGATTTTCGTTCGACAAACGGAGAGAAGGTAATAGACGCAACCAGATGGAGCTCAGCCTCCTCTTCGATGAAGACTTGAGACGCTCCTCTCTCTACGGAACTTTGAGCCCCTTTCCAGAGCAGGTTCGAGCTTCCCTATCTGGAGCCGACGAGGGGATTGGTCCCTTCTTCGGACTATTTTCTATTTATGCCGCTAGGAGGAGCGGTTCCCTCAATGTTACACAGCGCCTTGTTTCACCCATTCAAAGGGAAAAACGGCGGACCGTTTGGATTTGAAATCCCAAATCTAACAACGATGTTCTCTTGGTAAATGAACGAATTTCGACCCAAAGTTCTGCGCATGTGTAGATCTAACGGCCTTTAGAATATTTTAAAAGTTTTACTGCAAACGGATGTTTTCTTCTCAATATAATCAACTCACAAGAACACTAGATTTTCTGCTCGTACTGTGAAACTGGAATATTTTTTCTAGCCTAATTATCGTGAGGCGAAAATATCCTTTTGAGCTGACACTTTCAGGTTATTATAAGAAGTATGAAATATGCATATAGAAGAAAAAGATCTAGGTGGAGATCGCATCTTTTCCTATTTGAAATTTTTGGATTTTAAAGTCCAAAAAGCAAAAAAATCCGAAAATCCAGGAAAAATCTTGAATCCGTTGTTTCTCCCCATTGACTCATTTCTATTTGTTTCCTTCTTGCTGCTCTCTTATTTCTTTCTTCTCTCTCCTTATTTCTCTCATATTCTCTCTTATTCTCCCTTATTTATCTTCTCTTCTCCCTTGTTCTCCCTTAATCTAATTGGAGCAAAAGTTAATCAATCAAAAATCAAGAAGCGATTTTTCTGCTATTTTCGGGGAAAATGGAAGAGCATCCCTCAAAACCCTACGATCAGGCGAGTGACCAACTGTTTTACTTAATTGTTAGCCACGAAAAATGGTACTAAAATCTGATTGGTGCGTTTCATGAAATTTGAATTTTAACTTGGAAATGTTTTTTTGATCTTTGACCTCTGACTCGAAGTCAAGCAAGCAAACTGTTTTATCCCATATGACCCTTCCTCTAGTCGAGGACACAAAGTTACATTTTGGGTTAATATTTTATATATTGTATCTTATAAAAACCAAGGTAGGTCAATGTTCAGATAGAAAAGGACACAAAATAATCATATTGTCTGGTATAACTCAAAAAGGGCTCAACTAATCCATCTCATCTTTGAAGTCATTGGGGATATGGATAAGACGTTTCTATTCACAAAAGATTAAGAACAATAAGTTTGTATTCTCAACAATTATTGTGCAAACGGACGGATACACTGACAGACTCTAGAGTGTACTCACTCTTTTTGAGTACACAAAAAGATCGAGAAACACCCAATGAATCAAAGTGCAATAATTGATGTGAATTGATTAATCTTTTTTATGTATTCTAACCTTGAATAATCTCTAGTTTCTTTTTCAATCGAAATGAATTGATAATACTCTCTCCTATATAACAACAAGATAAGTATATAACAAAGAACAGAAGTAATCCTTTAGTAGACAAAATATAAATTTCAAAATCTACACATATCAATATTTAATGTGAACTTTCTTTTTGAGAACTATTTATCGATTTCATAATATATTCAACTTTGTATAGCTTAAGAATAGTTTCAAACATCATCAACTAAAATGTAAATATATTGAAACAAGCAAAGTAAATTAATAATAAAAGAAACAAAGCAATAATAATTAATGTTAATCTATTTTATATAAAGTAAAGAAAAAGTATTGTTTTTTTTAATTTAATGTAGAATTGGTTAATGTAGAATTGATTAATATAGTTGAATTAAAAAGTGTTGTCATTTCATCAATTCCAAATATATATGTTAATAAAAGAATTGATTCTATAAAAATAACAACAATACCAAAAAGTTTTATTCCAATACCAGCTTTTATTAAATCCGTTATTTTAACATTATTATTTGATAATATCATTGCATTTGGTGGTGTTGCTAAAAAAAGTAATAAATGCATAAAACAGAAAAATTACTTTCAATTTACCTATAGGTAACATAAATGATAATGAAACAGCAATACATGATGGCATAATAAGATAAACTGGATGTATATTTGCTATAGTTGCCTAATTGAAATAAAATATTTCTTTTTTAATTTAAAATTTTTTCGAAATTACTTACAATACTATGTAAAATTGGAAATAGAATACTAGCACATGCAAGATTACTTGTAAATTCTGTAAATATAGCACTAATTGTAATAACAAAAAGAATGACAATTATTTGTGGAGCACCAATTATAAAACGAAGAAATGTTGCCATTGTACTTGATAAATCAGATGTCTAATAAGAATTCATTAGATTTAATTACAAAAGAAATTTTTTATCAGTTATTTTTTACTTTAAAACCATCAGCAATAGCTAAACCAGCACCTTGTAACATGAATACACCCCAAGGAAATGTTTTCGATAAATGATTCCATGGTAAAATTGGATTATATTGCCAATTCTCTAAAATATATATTACATATTCTATTGTTATTCAAATAAAAATAAAACCTTGAAATGGATTTTTATCAGGTAAAACAAGTGGTAATGTACCAATAAATAAAGCAATTGTACCATCAGTTGCATATCTAAATAAGATTTTTAAAGAAAAAATATTTTCAATTGATATTTATTTTCATTTTAACGAACTCTTTTTTAAATATAATTAACCATCGATCATCGGAAAAATCTCGTATAACCCAGAGTAGAATTAAAATAATAAAAAGACAAATAATAATTATTTCTTGCCATGTTAAAGAATTTAAATCTTTATATTGTTGTTTAAGAATAGATTGAAGATGTTTTTCTCGTTCATGTTCATTTTTATCCTTTTTCCAACGAAAAAAACTTTCGTAAAAAAAGTGAATAATTAAATAAAAAATAGATCAAAAAAAAAGAATTTAAAATTACTCTTTACGATTATATAAAATTTGTAACCATAACCAACAAAATATAAGCATAATTAAACCAATAGGTAATGCATATAGAAAAAAATTACCAAAAGATATTTCAAATTTGAATTTTTTATCATCTTCATACATTCTAAAATATTACGAAACGTAAATTTAACTATTAAATTCATATATTTACTGATCAATAAATCCTTTAACAAATATATTAGGACCAGTACCAACGAGTGTTGTTAAACCACCAAGTGCTGCACTATATGCTACAGCGATGAGAAAACCTTGAAAGAAAAGAAAAATTCATACCATATGTATTTCATTAAATGTATATGAACGTCCTAATCGATATAGAAACTCATAAAAGTATTCTGGAGATTTCTAAATATTTTCTACAATGTCACTGATATTATAGTTCTACAATGATTTTAGATTGAGATCCTTCCTGCAAAGTAAGTTCTAATCCAAAAGTCCGAATTCGATTTTTAATAAAATAATTTTCAGATACAATGAGAACAATTCTAATAGATATTTATGAGTATGAGAGATATTCTTTATTCAATTATTGTTGTTTCAAAACAATACATACCACATTTTAATTTTTGATAATTAAATATTGATTTATGATGATCTCCTGGCGAATTATTAAATGGTGTTAATCTAAAAACGTTATTATTATATTTAAATATAGAAAAATCTGTTACTTACTCATCGTTCATATTCGTATTTGTATTATTTAATATTCCTTTATTTTCATTTTCCTCTTCAGTCATTGTTTTTACATCAAACACAACTAAACTTTTCCTATAGTTCAATATCAATAAAAAAAAGCCTTTTTCTTACCATCTGTATCTATTGGTACCATTTCTTGTGCTGGTTGGACATTACTAAATGTTTCTTTTTCATAATTTTCAAGTTGATCAACAATAGCAATAGCGACAGGTAACATAATACTCGTTGCAGCTGAGTTATTGATCCACATACTAATAAAAGCTGTTACAGACATTAATCCAGCCATACTCCTAAATAATTAATAAATAAAAATCGTTTTTTTTTTCAAAATAATTTTAAACCATTTTACTGATGCACCAACAAAACTTAATACAAATAATGCTAAACGACGATGTAAATGTACATATTCCATTGCATGAGCTAATGTCATACTACCAAGAAATAAAGTTGTTATATCCTATAAGAATAGAAATTCGATATCACACATAAATTGAAATATTTCTGTTCGTTTTACTTTAAAATAATTATGACCGATTTCATCTCCAGGTAAAATATTTAGCATAGGAAATAACGCTAATGGAAATAGAGATGTAACAGCATAAGGAACCGCCTCGGATACCCAATAAACTGTAAGAAGTAATACAATATAAGCACATCTTGCTTGCTGAAAAATAGAAAAAATTAAATGTACTTTTTTTCTTAATTCTAAAATCTTACAGCTGAATGTATACAAAGTGGTAATGGAAGAAGAAATAATGGTGTTAATAATATAATTAATAAACGCCAACAACGTCGCAATGAAAACAGCATTCCTCGTAGTATTTATAATAAAAATGAAAAATGTAAATGATCTTTATACAATGTAGATAGACACATAAGCTATAGACTTTATTAACATTCATGTCTGACATTTATAACGAATGATGAACATAAAGCGTTAAAATAAACTTTGGTTATCGTTATATTTATACTTGAATGTACGTGCATACGAACAGCGATTTCTTTTTATCTTTTGGCTCTGTATCAATATAAATGTTATCGAAGTAAATTAGAAAGAGATTAACTATGACTATCAAATTCATTAATATGAATATTAATATTAGAAATACAATATGATTAAATAATAGTAATACAAGAATTTAGTAATCAATTAACGAAATATATTTGATCTAATGACACCCAAATAATATTATTTTACATAAACTATCACATTCGGAATAAAGTCAAACATTGTCTTTTATTTAACTTTTACAATGTGAATACCACTTTTCTTTAGTCAAAAGAAACTGAACTTCATCTTTATAGAATTATACATAACGTCCATTATCTGTTTTATAGTGTTATTTTTCGCAATCAATCTTTTTGATAAAATTTTATTTCATTTTACAACAATGATAAATAAATGTTATCTTTTATTGCGAACAGACATCATTCGTAATCTAGTCGTAAATGAGACTACTACCGACGAATGTTCATATTGTTTATTAAGCAAAACAAGCGATTAATCATTTTTTGATTTGTAGAACAACCTTTAGTTTTATTGATTGTCAAAAGAAATAATGTCAGATACATTTTAAATTCGTCATTCAAACTATAACGAACAAATATATTCATTATAAAACATAACACACATTAATATCTTATTTCACAAGAATACTCAGGACCCCTTGTGTTAATCCGAAAATGGATACTAATTAAACTACTTGCTTTTGTTGACTATTCCTTTGATAGATATAAAATTTCATACAAGATATAAAAGATCAATTCACCCACAAAAATTTTTGACTAACATGCAATACAAAAATCATTGCACATATGTCAGACTTTGTTAAGCCCTACCGCCAAGGTGTAAACTAATTAAATTTTCTTTTGTTAGAAGAAGCACAGCTTTGTACTTAATACATTTTTCTAGAATGAATAGTCAAATATCTAGTTTTTTTAATTCACATCATTCTTTCCAACACCAAAGAAATTTTAATTAGCCTAGAACGCGACGATAAAGCTTAACATATTTGCAAAGACTCCTGGACTGTATATTATTAAATCTAAATAGATTGAATTATTTCCTATATCTTTTTTTATTGAATAAGAAATTAACATAATTTCTATTTTCTTAATACCGCAATCAACGAAAATAAAAAGGAGAAAAAGACGCCACAATTGTTTTTGTATATGAAAACATATACAAAGACAACAATAAGATAAATATAGAAATTTTTTCAAAAAAAAACATTCTTTGTACGTTTTTATTAATAAGGAATGAATATTTTTACACATAATTTGTTATGATATATATGTATTATACACGTATTTTATGTTCAATTAGTTTTCCATTTGATTTGTCTTTAGCATTACTTGGCTTGATGGGGATTATAGGTTTTTTCACGTTGACAATTCGAAAACTTTCTAAAAAATAAATATAAATATAAATAATTGATTGAAATTCTTATATTCAGTTACTATGATGATAACTCTTACGTACGTACTCAAAAATAATAGAATCTAGAGAGTTTTATGAAGATGTTTTCAAGTACATGAATATTTATTAAACTAATAGATTTATCAGTAAAAAAATTCAAAGAATAGGACAATTGAATTCTAGGTTTTTACTTTTTAACCTCTTTTAAAAAGAAAGCTGAACTTGATTGTATATATCCTGCAAGCTCTAGTATAATTTCTTCGTTTCTCGAAATCAGAACTATCGATTTCATAGTTATATTATCCATTCGTTCCTTCTGAATAGATACTAATTCCACAGACAGTAATATATATCAACCCGAAGAACGATACTTTGTCAAAATAAAACTATATTTTGTTTTTTAACTTACCAAGAAATTCGTTAAAATCAATTTTTCCATTCTTATCAAAATCCATTGCTGATGTTAATTCCTCAACATATGCATCATTCACACTACCAGACCCATTTTCATCATCAAGTATAATTTTAATAATATCCGCAAATTCATTCCGACTTATAAAACCTTAACAAATAGAAAAATATTCAATTTTCATTAATTAAAAATTTAAATCAAACCAGAATGATTATAATCAATTAGATTAAATAATGCTAACAACATATCTTTCCACATATATAAATCTTCCATAATACCCGCATTTGCCTAAAATATATGTTTTTTAAAAACAAAATCTACAAATTAATCTTAATTTCATACCATTTGAAATTTCGAATTATCTAAAATATAATCAGTAAACATCGTGTTATATAGAATTCCTTTTGGATCTTCTTGAACTAATTTTGTACGTAATATAAGCCATGGTAGATCCATTTGAAGAACATCAGACATAATATCAGCCCAGATTGTTAGAGATAAATGTTCTATGAAAAAATAAAAAAAAGTTAATAGATAAATTTATTGAAACAAAAAAAACCCACCAGTTTTAGATGTATCTGCTTTGAGAAATTCTTTTAGAAGTAAAGTTTTATTTGACATAATCTTTTCAATCAACGAATGATAAGCTGGATCTTCGAATAGAGTAACTCTTTATAAAATAGAAGAAATATAGTACATTATTCTGATTAATAATTAGATATCCTACTGTTTACTAAAACTTAATTTTTCCATTGCAACACCTTCGGTTTTAAACGATGAAATCCATGGTTCTTCTTCGTTATAATCCCTAAAAACGACGTATTTTTATTTTAATATTTGTCATTTTATATAAAAAAAAAGAAACAAACCATCGTACAACAGCACCCCAATTATTTCCACCACAATAATTCGATGCACTAAAAACAGTTAAAACTTTTCCATCATGATTATATTCATAACCATCTTGTTTTGCTTGATGTGAACGTATTATCATATTTAAATTATATTTTTTTAGAAATGCATGTGTTACATCTGAACCAAAGAAACAAGCCATTTTTCGATCATCATTTTTACGACAACCTTTACGACCTCGAGGATCAGGATCACTCCAAAATAAATCTATGAGAGAAATAAATATCCAATTATAGTTTTATATTTATGATTATTACATAAAAGAATTCTACGAAGAAAATCGTTAATAATAGTTTTGTATTTCACATCTAAAAATGATTACTATATCACAACCTCTAGAGTATTAGTTGTTACTTCATTGACTAACAATTATAAATTTATGCCTTTTTTTTGTTCTACATTAGAAACTCTTGACTCAGAGATTGAAATATATTTTTTTTTCAGAGTGTGAATAACTCATTATAATAATTTTCAAGTTATTGAGTCTATTTTCCATTCTTAACATCGGATAAAAGATAGTCTACGATTTCATGATGAAACAAATGGAGAATTGAATTTCATCCTTAAAAATTAATAATAGATAATTAGTATGATAATTGATCGATAAAAGATAAAATTACTCTCGTGTATTGTTTATAAGAATGCAATCGAACATTCATTTCTATCCTTATCTTTATAAATTAGACTGTTAGTAGATCTCGCATATATACATAATTGATATACTATGCAAAAAAAAAGTATATTTAGTGTTACATTAACGAATAGATCGAATAAAATATGCATAAGAATTGTTGAGCTGAGGAAATAACGGAGTAAGAAAAAAAATTAATTATTTAGAAAGCTTAGAAGGATAATTGTTTTTTTTCCATCATAGCACTTCCGTAACCGTAATTGGAAGTAATTGCAGCACCTTTCTTTTTTTTTCTGTATACTTTTCGTTTCGTATTTTTTGTTTAGATTAACTATAGACTGAGTGTAGGAATTGATTTTAACAAACAAAATAAAAAAAGATATTATTTGTAGGAATATGAGCAACTATTCTTTAACTCTAGTTTTTTTCTGATAAGATTTCCGTTAATAGTAAAAATTGTAGTCACTTAAGGAAATATTAAATATCCTCCCACATTCCTCTTAAAACGCTGAAATAGAAAACGAATGATTTATAAAGAAATGTTTGTTTTACCTTGTATTTGATGATATTCATTATCTTCTTCTTCAGTTAATCTTTTTCCACCAGATTTAGATTCAGGAGGTACTTCAATAGATACATCTGAAGAGAAAAATAAATTTCGATTTTATATTTTTCTTTCAAATAATTTTTTATCTTACATCTATTTCTAGATAAACTATTTAATTTTTTTAAATTGATTTTATCTGATATTCCTCCATGCATAACAATTAATTTCATTTTTCCAGCATCAACATATGAATAAAGTGGTAACCAGCTAAATATATCTTTAAATAGATCAATTAATGGTGCTTTCCGTGTCTAAATATAATTTGTTTATTCAGAACTTTCGATATTCTTTTATCAATAATATAAACTAACTCGATATTTTTGATTGACTTCATTATGAAAACCATATCGAACAGTAACCATAATATCTTCATGATTACCTACAATTATATTTTAATAAAGAGAAAATATATTTTTTTTTGTTCTTTGATAAAATAATCTAATTTTAATATATATATATACCTCGATTGAGAAAGACTGAGCTTGGATAGAGAATAAGAGCAACCATAAGTAATAGAATAACTTCAACTGAATTTCGACCTCGATCAACAAAATCTCCATTAAATATATATGCATTATCGGTTGATGGAAGTCCATTCTATAAAAATACATAAATAAATAAAAACAAATTTTTCATTTTTCTTTTTTACTGTATTAAATATATGTAATAGATCAGCTAATTGTCCATGTAAATCACCCACAATAAATACATGTTGTAAATTTGCTAAATCGATATGATTAAAATTAGGAACAGTTTTAAGAATAGCACGTGCTTGATGTAGAATTTCACAAACATATTTTTCATGTAAAATCTAATAATAAAACAAATCAACAGATAAAAAAAAGTACATCCTTCTTTTTTTCTTCAATGAAGTATATAAATATCATAGATTAAGAAAAAGATAAAAGAACGTATTTAAGATAGATTATTCGATAAATAAAAAGTACTTCATGACATTACGTTCGTTAGTTCGAGATTATAATAATTATAATGAAATGTCAGAAAATTGTTGAGTCTTTTTGACATTTATTTTTCATAATTATAACTTAACATGCTAACTATCTCTCAACATGGATCCTTATGATTGTTTTAATAGTTCAAAATGATTTCTGTATTATTTTCATTGTAATAAGATACGCTTTTTTCTACTTACTTGTCCACGTTGAAAAGCTTCAATTAAATCGACAAATACTTTTCTTGTAATTGGCCCGTCTATCCCTATAAAATAAACCTGAATTATTTGATTCTATTAGTAAAATCATTACGTGGTCCTCGATAACTTGTTTCAACTCGAATATTATCTGGATTTGTTAATTTTAGAAGTTCTTTTTCTTCTATAACAAAATAAATCAAATATGAATATATATCTTTTCATTTAGAAGGCAAGAAAAAAACTAATACATTACCTACAGGTAATCCAGCTTTATGAAGTAATTTCGTAACTGATGGTGAAAGTGTACCTGAAGCTTTAATTAATTTTTCAAACATATCTTTAAGCTAATGACAACAGGAAAAAAAACAATTAATAATTTAATAGAACTATCATATTTTACCTTCGATTCAGTTTGTTCACTAGAATATTCAAGTTTTTCATGTATTTGCCATGCGGCTTGTTTTTTTAATTTAAGTCGTGCTTGATGTTTACGAAATGCTGCTTGAATTTTACATGCTGATTTATCAACTATATAGAATAAAATAAAAATTTTCTAAAAGCTTTTTAATAATAGAATAAAAAATTTACTTGACATTGTTGATAATTTGGAAACCATTTTCATTTTATCCGCTCGATCGGATATAGCTGCTACTTGAGGAACAATCTATACAAGAAAAAAAATATTTATTCTAATATAATCAAATTCAACAAACAAAGACGAAAATATATAGTCATAATTAAACACGTCATAGTTCGTATTGTCATGTACTATTAAACGATAAAATCTGTGTGTCGTTAGTTCTGCTGTGACACATATTGCGTTTTTTTACGTTACGAATGTACGATGAATAACGAAAAACGCCCATACATATATATATTTATTTATTATAATGTTTTTTTTCTTGTTCTGTTTCTCATCATTCGATATTTTTCCAGTAGGAGAGATTCACTCATACAATCAATCGAATATGGTGCCTATTGACCTTCATCAACTTTGCCTTTTCCTGTATCTTTGATGTTCATCAATATTCCTTTTTATTTTATCTCTTGTTATATCTTATAGATTAATTCTTTTAGATTGAAGGTCTGTTATATGATGTGATGCCTTTAAAACCGATTTATTCTATAATATGTTTTTCATATGTTGTTAACAAGTCTTGTCAACATAAACATAGTAAAAGTCATTTCACGACCACAGTGAATCTGTTTTAACTCACAAAAATATCATTATAGTAAACTAACCAATTTTCTTTTATTTTTTGATAAATATGATATTGAGGAAAAAAAATCCAGCAATAAGTGTCAGATAATATAATGGAAGGTCACAATGGAACCGTTATTATCTCTTGAGAGCAATGTATAATACATAGATATCATCAAATGTCAGTTGTGTTTATTACATTTACTCCAAGAAATATACGAGATAAGCAAGAATAAATATGTGACACGACAGTCAAAGCATAATCAAATCTGATTAAATAGCAAGTCTTACCTGTGCTAATATCGGATGGTTCATGTTGTAAATTTTTTTTCTTCACGTGTATGTCTGTGACAACAAAACAAAAATGAAATTTAATAAGTATTTTTGACGCCTCTTTTTTTCTCTTCTTCTTCTTCTTTAACACGTTTATCTTGTCATCAGTTGAAGGTTAGCCTCTCCTTAACAAGTATATATATAGATATATATAGATATATATTAGACAAACAGTTAGATGATAAATAGAAAAAAAGTCTTTAAAGAATAATATCGTTAGGATATAGGAAAATGAATGCCAATTTATAGTAGCTGTTGTTGTCGTTTTTTTGGTATATATGCAATAGTAACCATGAGCTGAGAATAGAAGAGTAGTAATAAATGAAACATAGAAAAGAGAAGACAGAGAGAGAGAGAGACACACACACAAGGAAAAAAAACTAGCAGTCTTTTGCATCTCATTCTTCCCTCTGTTCTTCTTCGTCAAGTGACGCGAAAAAAAACAGGAGGAGAGGGAGAGAGAGAGAGACCATGATGCTTGTGTTGCGCGAACGCAGCGAGCCGATTTTCATCTAAGCTACTATATAGGAATACACATATATTACTAAGCACAATTGTAATGTTATATAGAAAAAATTAGCGTTAGCTCCAAAAAATACATCTCGTTGGCGCGAAAATAGTTCATCTTGATCTATCTCACTGTTGTATTTTTTTTGCATGATAGTTCATGCAATCTCATGCCCTAACGAATATGAATCATCTTCAAGATGCACACATTTATATATATATATATATGTAAATTATTATTTTCTTCTTTTTTTTTTCCTATGACTTATAATTCAATTTTTTTATGCATAGGAGAATTCATAATTATATTTACAAATACATGAAGAGAATAGAACATGCTTTGTATTCATATACATGTATTAGATATTATTTATACTCGAATTATATTATAAAGTAAAAGAATTAATTTAAGTTATTAAATGTAGCTTTTTTTTCTTTTTCTCGGTGATGATGATAATACTTCACTAGTCTCGGATGATGATGATCGATTATTATTCACTTCACTTGAATTATAACTATTACTATTATAACCAATAAATGAAAAAGAAGTTCTCTCTTTTTTTTTGATGAATCGCACTTGAGATTAAATCGGATGGATTTTTTCTATTATGATCATCATCTCTTGTTTTTTCCTTCTTGTCAAATTGAATTTCTTTTTAATGATCTTTTGTTCATCCGAATAAAATAGAAAAAGAGTGTGTAATGAATACTTATTTTTATATTATTAATTTAGTTCTTTTTTTTGTTCATCTTAATTATATACTAATGATTCTCTTTATCTTTCAACTAATAATATACATAATGATTGATGAAAATATTTGCTTTGACGTCTTTTGTTATTCTATTTAATAATCCATTTTCTTTGAACATTTATATTTGTTTGCTCACGTAGAAAATAAATATATAGATGAGATTCTATTCATATTCAGGTAGAAAATTTATAAAAGGACAAGTAATTTATTATTCTCGATTTTTTATAAATATCTTCAAAGCAAGTTTTGTTAACAAAAATCATGTTAAAAATAAACGAGATCTTGTTTTTACAGCTGAATTGACAGATTTTCTCATGTGTAACTTTTAATAAGAAAATTTCCGTTTTAAGGATCGCATGTATACGTGATTTGATTACGAAATATGAAAAAAACATAGTCATCTATCATACAAGAAAATATAAATATGAAATAAAGTTTTAGCCATTTCTAATAGATCTTTAACAGATTTGGTTAGTTATTATTAAACGATTACGTTCGATGTTAGCTAGGTACCTAGAATATGACATACATTTTTATTTTTCATAGTCAAAATAACTAATTTTGCTGTCAAATGATGGAAATGATGTTATCCTTTATGGGATTGATTAGATGAAAGAATGTTTTGTAGATTGATCGGTCGTAATTATCACATTAATCTTATCTTTTTTTTGGATAAATTTAGTTGTTTATGTTGTAATAATAGTGACATCTATCGTGGAAAACTAAAAATCCAGACATTGACTTTAAAATGTAATACATAAAAGAATCATTTGCAATACTGTTTTCAAAATAAAACGAGATTAAATTCGATAAAAAATTCTAATCTATTGAATTTTATTATTAAACACAATTTATACATTAAACGAAAAAACAACTATAAATTATTTTTTTACATCTTTATAAGCAACAACAAACATTTGTGGTACATCAAATTCCGGTGAATAACCACTATTATAAGATGAATCTTCAAAGATTATACTATAAGAATCTTTTCCAATTCGCGGTATACTTTCAACAATACCTTTATAAAAACAAGATGTTTGAGGATAAAGTGCAAGTACAATAGTACGTCGTACAAATAATGCTTGAGGACATGTTAATGGACAAGCACGCCATTGTGGTAATGGTATAACATGTCGTTTATTAATATTATAATAACGACCTTTATCAGGTTCAGCATCAATATCAACAATATCATATTTAGTTTTATTTGGATGTACATTAGCAACTTCAGCTAAAATCCAATTTTCATCACCATCATCACTTTCAACAAAACCAGCTATAAGATCACCAACATGACATACATGGTTTGAAGCAGCTGGTATAGCACCACAAAGTGGTGGCGGTACATCACCCTGAAAAAAACATATAAATTATAATACGATTGACTAGTTTTTAATTATACATCGAAAAATAGTTTTTAATATAGGAAATTAGAGTTAATCAACCAGAATATTATCAAAGGTACAAGGTCTTATATTTTTTCCTCAATAATTTAATAAATAAGGATATTTCAGTATTATATATCTTATTAAAAACTCACTTTATTTGAACAATTTCCTGAATGTTCACTTCCATACCAAATTTTCAAAACATAAGCCATGTGAGACAGAAGATCAGCTAGACCTCTTCGTGTTGTATGACTACGGCTAACATCAATATGATTTTTCGTAACATTAGCAATTTCAATTTGTAATTGACGAACTTGAGAAATTTTAGCTAGAGCTGTTTTATACATATTTATTTCGTTTTGAACGTTTGTAAGTGCTTGTGTAAGATTAGTTTTAGATGATTGAGAATTAATATTTTCATTTGGCGATGTTGAGGATTTCTGCTGTTGCTGAATGGAAAGCCAAGCATCACGACTTGAATTATAACATTCTTTAGTTTGTTTAAGATCATCTTGTAATTCAAGTAAAAGTTTTTGTATTGTTAATTCATTTTGATTTATTATATCTTTTGGTTCAGTTGATGATGGTTGTGCTACAGCTGATGATGAAGATGATGATGTATGAGATGGAGAATGTTCAATATTGCTATTATTTGTACGAGTCATAAGAATTTTTATCTGAGTTCTTTGTTTTAACGGAGAACAATGCTTAAATTTCAAGTTTTTTGCTCATTCATTCATGTCTTTGTTTGTATTATCTGACTAATAGGAGGTATACTATGGATGACCAATCAGAATATATGATGATCTTGACATTGAGAAATATACAAAATAGATAATTAAAACTAATGCTTTTATTACTTCACATTTAATAAACATAAAATTTCAT
>CAJNOI010000032.1:124515-157167 GCA_905250115.1 Adineta steineri
AAAAAAAAAATACATACTAGAATCAGAATTTTCTGCATTACTTGCATCAGTTGATGATTTATGAGAATCCGCTAAAATAAAAAAGATTTCATTATGAATGAAGATATATATATATGTAAACATACTATTTAATTTTGTTTTTTTAGTTGCACCTGTCGATGATGAAGTATCACGTCGTTTCTTTTAAAGAAAAATTTCTTATTTTTCTAAACAAATTATTTTCAGTTACCTTAGATGATGTTGATGCTGATTCTTTTGTTTTCGATGATCCTCGAACTGTAGAATCAGTTTTTGATTTTGTACTTGTATTTTTACTACCAGCACCACCTGACGATGAAGATACTTGTCGACTAACTGATTTTGTTGAATGACTGCTACTACCAACTGATGCTTTAGTTCCACTTGAAGCTAAATAAAACAAAAAGAATATTATTATCGAGAAAAATATAACACACGTATGACATAACGAATTAAATCCCTTTGAATTCCTATTTTACATAATAGGATTAAAAACTACTTCAATACATAAATCTTTTTATGATTTCAGTTTTAGTGTCTAAATGATCAAATAGATCGTACCTGTTTTTGTTTTAGCTGATGTTCGTGTATCATTTTCTGAACTTGAACTATCCGATGATGAACTAGACGATCGATGTGTTACACGATTTGTATCGCTATCCGATGATGATGATGAACTAGTACTATCCGATCGACTTAATTATAAGAAGAAAACAATAACCGTTATAAGAACTTTATTTTTCAATTTTATACTTTATGTTTTCTTTTTTTAATTGTTTTTTTGTATTTATATCTGAATCTTTTCCGCGTTGATCTTTCGAATGATTATTAGTTGTTGAATTACTGCTAATACTACTTTTTTCTGCTTTTTTCAATGTATGACTTGATATTTGTCGACCAGGAAGAAATTTATTTGTCGTTGCTGATGGTGAGACTAATTTTTTATTTCCATTGGATTTTTTATCATTGCCATTTTTAGCCATTCTATTTAATAGAAAAATAAAAATTCATTAGTAATCAATTATTGGATTTATATTTTTATTTAAAAAAATTAAATCAAAAAAAAGCTTTTAATACTCGGATGATTTTGTTGTTGGTGTTGATTTTGTTGCACGTGTTACAGAAGGTGAACGACGTTTTGGTCGACTTCTTGATCTCGATCTAAAGCGTAAGCAAAATAATAAAATAATATGCAAAATAGACAAATAATTCATGCAAGAACTAATAATTAGTTTGTATTAAGCAACAAAACTTGCCTTGATCGACTCGATGATGTTGTAGATGGAGAATGTGAACGAGATGATCGAGATGAACTAAGCACAAAAAAAAGAATAATAATGCAATCTTCTATAAGATTGGATTATTACCTGGAAGATGACGCTGATGATGATGAATAAGATACTTCTCGACCACCACCTGATGAACGACGATTACTACCACCGCCACCATGATTTCGTGATCTAAGAAATTATAAAATGAAACAGATTGAAAACCTATGAAAGTAAATCTACATAAGTGTCTATCTTAAGATAGAAGGATCTTGCTAGAATGCGGGTATAATTTCAGATATATTAAATTGCAATTACTCAATAGAATTATAATCTTTTGTTTTAAGAAAATCCTGAAATTCAAATAAAATTAAGTACCTATCCCATGGATCATGCCAATCATCTCCTCGTCGATTATTGTACGGATTAGGATGTAATTGTTCATCATTATTATGATGTGAACCGGATACATACTGTTGTTGAGATGGATTACGTTTATAAGGTAATACATCATCTCTTTTCGATGTTGATTTACTAATAAATAATAATGAAAAAAGTGTTTTTATGATATTTATTAATGAAATAAAAATATTAAAACTTACTTATCTTTTGTTGATAATTTATCTTTTCGATTTCGATTATCATTTCGTGAATCAGTATAATCATTGGAATGCCGTGATCGACGAGCAAGATGATCATTTGTTGAAGACATTTGATTATGTCGAGAATTATTATTATTATTATTCATTCGATGATGATTATTATTATTATAGTGAGAATTGTTAGATGAATTTGAATACATATATGGATGATATCTATCTGAATAACCACGTTGATCAATATAATTCGATCCAGATTGATCGTAATCCATTAAAGATGGTCTTGAAAAACAAAATAATAAAAAAATGAATTCATATATATTTACATGGAATATTTACCGATCAATATTTAAAAGATTATCATCTGCTTCTCTTTCATCAAGTGCATCACGTATAGTTAAATTAAATTTTTTATCATTGAAATCTTTATCTTGTTGTTTACGTCGCATAGATTGTTCACGAAGCTAAATAAATTAAAGAGAAATATATTTTAAATAATCTGAAATATATGGATACATACAGTTTTTGCTGAACGTAATCCACGTTCCCATGCTGATTCTGTACCACTTGGTGGCACAAGGGGCATACCAGATGGTGGAGCTTGACCACGAAGAATTGGATTTGGGAAAAATGTAGGTGCCTATAAACAAAATATTTTATAAGTAATTCTTCTTCTTCATCAACAAATATTCTTACAATAGTTGTTGCTTGTGGTGAGATCCATGAATTATTCGTTGGTTGTGGTGTAGAAATACTAGCTGATGATGGTGGTGAAATATCATTATTTAATGATGATATACCATCAACAACAGGTGCATTATTTAGATCTAGAAATTAAAATATTATATGAAAATAAGAAGAATTCGTTTTTCTATACTTTTTATTGAATCATTATTTGGATGAATATATTTGCAATTAGGTCCCCAGTGACAACGACCTTGAAGAAAAAAATCGACAATGTACTTTAGCTTGAGGTGATGATGGTACACCAGTATTTGTTTGATTACGATTTTGATCTAATGATTGTTCATCAGATGATGCATTATCATTTTTTGTTGTACTTGGATCATGAATCTCTCCATCTTCTAAATCAGCTTCATCCTAATCAATCAAAAACGATTTTATTCAATTGAAAATTTTTTATTATCTATTGAAATTACCACTTCTCCTTCATCACTTGCTGCTGCTTGATTATTTGATGAACCATTATTTATCTTCTGTTGATTATTTAATGTCTTATCTTCTTCTTCATCCTTCGAAATACAAAAAATTTGATTTTATTTCTAAAAATTTTCAATATTATTCTACTTGAATATCAACTGATGATTTTTCTTCATCATTTATTTTCTTCACCGAATTATGAATTTGCTTAACTTGATGATTATCATCAATATCTTCATAATCTAAATTTTCTGGATCATTTATATCAGTATTTGTTGGTGTTGTTTGTGAACGACTACGTTCTTTCATACGTAATTTTGTTTGAATTGTTCCTTTTGATATTGATTGATTTTGTTCATCATTTGTATTTTCAGTATCCATTAATTTATCAACTAACAAAAAAAAAACAACAAAGTAAGGTTTAATTTTATTCTTATCTTCTATTTACTTACCATATAGGAAATAATTGTTTGAATAACCAATATTGTTGTCTCTGAAAGAGGTGGGAAAAAAGATGATGAAATATAAGTTTACAATTTTTCTTTTTTTTTTTTTTTTTGAATATTCTTATATGGTTTATGAACAAAAGAATATACGAAAAACGAAGGGAAATTTTCCTTTTTTTTTTCAATCGCAGAAGATTATAGATATATATATAAGATGATGGACAGTTTACTTTGGTATTGATGACGATAATGGTGTAGAGATGATATTATTGACTGAATAATAAATCGAAATAATCAATTAGAATGATTAATGATGGAAATTTGAGAAAAAGTAGAGATGTGAAAGATTAAATGAATGTTTACTAGAGAACAATGATATATCGTCGACGTCTAGGTGCATTTTAATGTATTCATATACGCGATTGAATACACGAAACAACAAGAAGAACTTTCTTTTACGATTTGTAATATACTAATTGATTGAGAAGCCATTTATAGAATGCAGATTACCCAAATGGATGTTACAATATAATATTTAATCAAAGAAATAGATGTCACTAGTTTCTTATTCGATATTTATTCAACAAATAATCTATTGTTCGAAAAATATAATTCGTTTTTTATTCATATATTTCTATTTGGTTATTTTTAGACCGAAAATTTCATCAAGATAAAATAATTGCATGAAAATTGATTTAATATATGTGGAACAAATAAATTCATTAAATTGTGTTAAATCAAACTCTTGATTTATTCTTTCTACAAAATATTCATTCCTAACATATAACAGTGCTTGTTTTTGGATGTTATCGATTGAATAATTAACCTATATACCGACTTTGTGTATTATCAAGTAAGTAAAATAGTTCATTAATTTAAACAAAATTTGGTTCTCTTTCTTTCACAAAAATGCTTCTATGAATATCTAATTTAGTTACAATAATATAATATTTGGCTTGTGATAACAAGAATGAGATAGGAATATCGATACAAAATTTTATTTGCTCCTAGAAATATTTTTCAAATATTATATTAAATTTTTTTTTAAAAAGATTTATGAGAAAATTTCATATAATAACGACATTATTATTATCTTGTAGATATTATATACCAATCGTAATAATTGGTAATTTATGGAATGGAATACTTGTATAGATAGATAGTATGATGATCAAAAAACTATAATTAATTATACAACTGTTAAACTAAAATAGTATTAAGATTTAGTTATTTATTTTTGTTAAATATAATCAAAAAAAAATTATTATGCTACCCGCTCATCGTTTTCTTCCATCTTATAATACGGATGACCGATTAATAGTTGCTATAATACAACAGGATCTTACTAAAGTTCGATATATTCTGGAATCGAATCGAGCTCGTTCAACAATAAATCAAAGTCTTTATTTTGTTTCATATAGAGATGATTTTAATCATCCTATTACACCATTAGGTATAAAAAAACAATTCTTATATTATATTTTCATCTATGTTTGATTTTTATAGCTGCTGCGTGTCATTTTGGTTCGTATGAAATAGTTGATATATTAATTAATTATTTTCATGCTAATATCAATACACAACATTTACCTGGTTGGAAAACAGCACTTCATTATGCTGTATTAGCAAAATCAAATCGCTATGATATCGTTCAAATTCTTCTTCAACATGGTGAATAGAAACCATAAAGTTTTTTTTAAATAAAATATTCATTTTATTTGTTTTTTAAATAGGCGCTGATGTTAATGCACAAGATCGTTATGGTACAACACCATTAATGTTAGCTGTACTTCATTCTGATTGTGATATTGTACATTTATTACTTGAACAAGCCGGTGCAAATGTACGTATTCATAATCAATATCATTTAACAGCGTTTGATTTTGTTAAATATAATCTAACAATTATTAATGATCTTATTCGTAATGGTGCTATATCATTTAATATAAATGACAAAGACCTTTTTCAATGGTTAATTATTAATAAACATATGCGTTTAGCACGTTTATTAATTGAAGCTGGTTATATTCCACCTATATCATTATTTCAACAACGAATACGTCCATTAAAAAGCTTATGTCGTTTAAAAATACGCTTACAAGTTGCGGGTACCCATTTTCGAGAACGTATTCAAACACTTCCGGTGAAGTATAATCAATTAATGAAATATATCTTACTTGATGATATATAAATTGTATTTTTTTGTGTAATTATTTTTTTCTTCTTCTACATATGTGTAAATATAAAAACTCGTGTTTTGTACAGTTGTTAGTGTTAAATCAAAAAAGAAATCGATGTTATTTTTGTTTGTAATAAAATGATTGATATAATTAGAAATATTCTCTTAAAATAATTAATTATTATGAATAGCAATATTTTCTAAGGTAAAAATTCTCTTTTACATAAATGCAGTTAGAAGTATTGTGAAATTATTTTTACCTTTGCACCTATAAATACTCGTGACGATAAACTATGGACTAGTGAAAATATTTCATTGATCAATACAATGTTTTGTTAAAAGCTTGGATATTATTACAAAAATAACTTTTGTCATAAGAGCCTCTTAAAATTTTTATTGATTTTAAGGCAAATAAGTGCAAGCTGCTATGATGCATTTAAGGTTTATATTTTGGTTTAAAAAAAGAAAAAAGTGGGTGTGTACATTTGCGTATTTCGTTTTCTATTATGTCATGTATGTACGTTATGATTAATCAAGGAAGTATTATTCACATCCGTTGGAAATTTTGGTTCTATAAATGATTTATACTCATAATATTTTTATTATCGATGTACATTAATATGATGATGATGATGAAAGAAACCGCACGACGTATTTCTATTCAACAAAACATAAATAAATTAGGTAATATTTTGAAATTACCTTGTGTTATTAATTATTTACGACAAGGAGATAAAATCAATGCTCGTCTTATTAATGATGTTATACAACATTTGGCTATTGAACAACCAAAACAAGAGGCATTATGGATATGTGAACGTAGCAATAATGAATATCATAAATTAACATTTAATGATATATATATACAATCATCTCGTTTCGCGAATGTACTTACTGGACAAGGATTTGATTTAACAGCAGGAAAAACTGTAAATTATTAAATTTATATGTATCCTAATAATGTGGGTTTTTTTAAATAGGTACTGGCTATTTTACCAGATTTTAGCAAAGAACGGATTATATTACAATTAGCATGTCTCCAAAGTGGTCTTACTTTTTGTTGGTGTAATCCAGAAGATCTAATTAAGATGGGGATTTCTCAACGAATTCAAAAGTTGGCTGTTGATTGTATTATTACGGATGATGATAATTTTGAATTAGCAAAACAACAAACACATAATCCATTACGACCATTAAAAAAGGGCCTTATTACAAAAGATTTAACATCGAAAGTATCAGCAGTTGGTTGGAATAATTTTATTCGAAATGCTAATGAAGCTGAAAGTAAATATACAAATGCAACAAATATTCATTCGGATATGCCAATGATTCGTTTATTATCAAATAATAATGATATCATTCAATATTCGCATAAAACTTTTACTGAACAAGTTTTATTAGCAGCGTAAGTTTTATTTGAAAAAATATTTTCCTCTCAATATTGAAACTAATATTTAGCCTTTGGTTTAATATGGATAAAACATCTCGTTTAATATGGATGAAAAATCAAAATGAAATAACTTCAATTGCTCCATGGTTATTTGGTTCAACAATATTATACAAGGAAGCTGAAGATTCTAAAGCAATGTTTAATACTTTGGAAAAACATTCTATTGATGCTTTTTGTGGATCAGTTAGAGATTATGAAATGTTAAATAAGCAAGAACAAGGCAATCAAACACAACTTAAACAATTATTATCTATTGCACCAGTTGATCCTGAAATCAAAGATCGATGGAATGCATTAACAAATCTTCATATTCGTGATGGTAAGTTTATCAATTCAATTCTTCGTATTTACTCTATAATTTTTAATATTAGATTATACTGATTTCAAAAATCAATCATTGGCAGAATATTTATCAAATTTTGATAAATCTGGTATGAAAAACTCATGTCTTCTTTCCTGTAAACTTATATTTTTTTACTTTATTTAGATAAAAGTAAATTCTTTAATAGTAAAACTATTGGCGAAAGTAATAACTGTAATAATAATCATTAACCACGAACTAAAACTATTCTTTTGTAAAATATATCCTATATTTAATATTTTATTTAAGCAAAAAAAAATTTTTCATTTTTTCCAATAAATAAATCTTTTATATCGCGCGTATTCTTAGTCTCTATGAATACGGTATATTCAAGAAAGTATGATTTAAAAACCAGTATCCATTAATATTATACAAGCAAGTACAGACAATATATATTTATTAAAGAGAAAAATGCCAAAATATTCATTAAATCGAAATAATATTTCGAAATCTTTTCCTAATGTTTTATTTTTATTAGAATCAAATAAGATGGTGCAACCATCTAGAAGTAATAGTTCACCATCTTGTTTAACATATTCACAAAAGAAAATAACAATAGCAAAAGTAAATATTGAAAAGAATAATATAGATTTAATCAAGAAGAATCCTACTATCGGTGAATTACTTGGTGATGATGATTTATTTCAATCTCGTTATCATAATCAGTATAAAATATCAAGATATCAACGAAAACGATATCGTCAACAATCTTATTCTCGTAATCATACTTATTACAATCGTCAAAAACAACAACGATTCAATAGAATTAATGAATCTCAACAACAATCATCAAATATTATTGAATCTATATCCGACGCAAATCAATTTTATTCCTATCCAACAACATACAATTATCCATCGTTATCTTCGTACTGTTATTATTGTTATTCAAATATGGCTTCATATTGCCCATGTCTCATATCCGATTGCTATACAGGATTATATCACCAAGAAATATTTGATGAATCGTTGATATTTCAACAAAAATATCCACGAACTGAAACGTATCAATATTCAGATATTTATTTTCATAATGATAAAAGATTACAATCACATTCTTCTATATCAAGAATATAGTTTTCATTTGATTAAAATCTCTTGTAGAGAGGAGTCATAGAGATGTTTTATTTAACAATCGATTTTTTTTGTTGTTCACTTTCAAGCATAATTAAACAGCATAGATGAGGAATAAAATTTGCATAATGACAAAATGGTTTTGTCGTATATCAATAGGTATTTGTGATGATTTAATTAGTTTATAAATTGTTAAAAAAGCTGATATACCAATTTGTTCTTCAACATATTGACGAATATGGTCGATTTTAGTTCGACGATTAAATTGATTTGTACGTGCAACATCAAATAATAATTGTAAAGGAGAAAGAGATGCCGGTGATAATGTTATTGCATCAATTGATTTTAATAAACTTATTGTATCATCATTAAATGATTCTTTCTTACTAGATGAATTCTGTTGTTGTTGTATTATTGATGACCTTAAATTAAAAAAAGATAATATCGAGATAGAAATCATATGATTGTACTTACTGTTGATCATCATCATCGTTTATTTGATTATCTGTTGTTATTTGTTCTTCATCATGATTTTCTTTTGGTGGTATATAGATACCTCCTTGCTGTTGATACTTGCGCATGAATTCATCAAGTTGCATATCTTTGTGTCGATGTTTATCGGAACGTATAATCGTTATTTTAGATCCTTGTAAGGATCGTTTTGCTTTTCTTTCATCATTATTATCACTTGACGATGCCGATGAAGAGACTATATTAGTGGTAATAAATGGTCTAGAATAAGTTTTCTTTGGTTTCATTTTAATACGTTTAGACTGTTGTTGTTGTTGTTTTTGTTCATCACCTGATGCGAGAACTGATGATGATGATGATGATGTTGAATCAGCGCGTGGAAAAGTTCGTATTGTATGATTATCAATGCCAGTTTGACATAAATTTTCTTGTGATGATGTTATTAATTTAGTAAATGGAGTTTCGATAGAAGATTGTGTTGAAATATTCTTTTCATCGGATTGATTATCATTAAGTATACATATGTGATTATTACTGGTTTCATCTATGTCAATATAGTTTTTCTCGTTTTCATAAGACGATGATGAAATAATGTTCGAATCATGATCATCATCGAGATTTATCGATGTATCCGGAAATCTTGGTGATGGAGACTTTTTTAAAATACTTTTTGGTTGCATTTGAACGAGTAGATTAAGATAAGTATCATTTGCCGATGACATAAGTCCAATACTTCAGAATATGATAACTAACCTTGCATTGATATAAGTCAACAGCGAATGGTACTACTGTCTTTTTTCTTCTACTTCTCTCGCGTAATCGTTATGGAGAGGGAGATAATCGATTATCTTATATATACAAAAGAATACAACCCAACCCTTTCTTTCTCTTTCACTTTTAACCTTGCAAGATTTTTTTCTACTTATTTATTCGATTAATTTATTAAAACAGGAGGTTCAATTACATTATTTAATTTAAAATGCCATTTATGTTCTATCCATTCTAATGGATTAATTAACGGATTATTACGAGTTTTTTCAATAAAAAGACCTGTTTGATCACGACGAATAAGAATAATTGTTGATGTTCTAGAAAGAGAAAATCGATGGTTATGAAAAATTAAATGAAAGCAATTAACCTTGTTCCATAATTTCGTGCTTCATCTGTTGTAGGAACATTTATAGATGAAATTTGTCTACGATTCCCAACTGTATAATGTGAATAAACCGTAGCAATATTAGAATCTTCAGCAAAACTAAATTAAATTATAAAAAGTTAAGATCTTTCTTATAAAAAGAAAACTTACACTGTACTATCACTTAATATACAAAATAATCGTCGAATTAATTCTATTTCATCTGTAATTGGTTTTGTATAATTATCTGTTAATTCAATAAGAGATGTTTTTAATAACTGGCAACCATGACGAGTTTTCTCAAATGCATATTGATCACCATATATATGATTACTAAAACCGAAGATAGCTATCATAATACATACAAAAAAAGATCATTTAGTTGAATAAAAACATAAAATCGACTTACATGTGTCGATATCAACTGGTAATGATTCGAGTGAAATATTATTTATATATTTCGCATGCCATTTTCTATTGATAGAAAAGATTATCCAGTTATAATTCAAAATATAAAGAATATCTTGTGTATAGGCTAGAAGCAGTATGTTAAACGTCTAGGTACTTATTTTATATTTCCATATAAGAAAACACTGATGATATAATCATGATACTATTATTGTAATGCCTCATAAATCAGCGTTAGTATAAATATGATGAGTTCATTCTTTAGCATTGGCGTAAAAGTCTATATCTATTTTTAGCATTTTTCTTTCCTGGAAACTCATGTAGATAATCATAATATAAATGCATATTCTATCTAAAAGCAATTTTGCTAAATCTGTATGATTAGTTTTATATTCTATTCATTATAAGCAAATAAGCAGGTCATATTTGACTCACTTCGACTCCGATTGTCGTTCGAGTCCAAGAAAATTAAAACCTGTATAATTCATTTTAGTCTTTTGTAATTCATCCATATATGTATCGAGATTAATCTCGGAATTATTGACAAAATTTGTTACAAGAAAACCTCGGCTCTGTGCATTGTCTTTTTTTGTTGCGACTAAACTCGAAGTTAAATTTAATAAAACACCAATCTTGCATTGAACAGTATTTAAAGATAACCAAGTTCCACCTTCACGTGATAGTGTTTGATCTTGTCCTTTATATATATTAAAGAAATTTTTTTGTTTAATCAATTTAAAATATGAGAAGAAAAAAAAGCAAAAATTTTATTTCCAACCTCCAATTGCATATTTCGTATCTTTCCAAACATGAGCATGAATAGCTGGTCGTTGAAAATCTTCATCACGATTTGATAATAATATTAATTCATAACCTGTATCAATTTTTTCGTCTTGTAAATAACAGAAAAGAATACACATGATCTCAAAATACACACAAAAAGTTTATAAGAAAGAAGATAACTGTTTAGTCGTTAGTTCTTCAAATATGTGTTTTCTTTTTGTTCATCTTAAAACACTTTTTGAAGAACAAAAAAAGAAAAAATATCTTCAGTTTTACAATGAAAAAAAAAAAAGAACTGTACACATGAGAGAAACAGTGTTTATCAGCTAGTTGAAAAATGAAAGACGACTAATCATCCTTATATAAATAAATGAAAAAAAGAGAGAGAGAGAAAAAAAAACGAAAAGAAAATGTCTATACAGCTTTGTTATTTGTATTTTGTCACGAACGATTTTTATTTGATGTTGTCCCACTATAGTCTATGCCACGACATGTCGATGAAAATGTATTTATATTATCTTTAAAATTTGCACGGCTTGTACGTTCACTAAAACAGTTTATTTCAAATACAATAAAAGAGAATATATATATATACGTACGATGTTAATGCTTTGATTAATGCTTCACGATGATGGCGCTTTGGAGATGGGGTAGGAAAATTTGGATCGTTTAAACATTGTTGAACCCAATTTGATGTCCAATCAATATATGCTTTTGAGAGAGTAAACAATGGTAATGATAATGTATCAACTAAATGACGAGGACTTGCGCTACCAATGCACTAGAATAAGAATAGTTTTTTAATATTACATAAGTCAACAGTACTCTTAATACAATATTATATTGACTTATACGTGCCGTTTATATATTCATATACTGATATTTTCTATTTTCAAATGAATTTTTCTTATTAACTTTTGAATAGGTCTTAAGAAAAACTTTTTTCTATAAGCACTGACTATATCGGCTATTGTTTATATTGAGATCGAACAAGAATATACTTGAATGTGTAAATATTATATTCTTTTCTTTGTCTATACACAAATATCAATAAAAACGAAAATGAAGAAATTCATAGCTAACCTTAAGAAGAATCTGTACAATTTCAAGACCATTTTGTTGTAAAAGATCAGCTGCTCGTTGATTTAATTTTGTATATTCAATATAATTCGACTTTAAAATAAATAATCATAATCAATAAATATTGAAATTTTATTTACACTACCGTAAACATAGTTATACTTCTTAATGTTGACTGTTCATGTAATTGAAGACCACTTTTTACTATAAAATAAATCACAATATCGAAAAAAATTTTTTTATATATATTATCGAAATTACCAAATTGAAAAAGTAGAACAAATGCTTCGTTAGGGCAATGATGCACAACATGTGGTAATTTTTTAATAACCTAAATGTAAAATAATTAAATAGAGATAATTTTCTTTAAGACGAATTATTTTACTTGGATAAGAAAATTAGCGAAATCTTCTACAATATCTACATGATTTTTTAACCATACTATATCTAATTTTAATAAAATATAGAACTTTCAAATAAAATTTGTTTTTTTGTTCAAACCTCCATTGAAAAGACATCCAAATCTTTGAAGAACAGCAAGAAATAAATTAAATGTTTGTTTGTCTGTATCTTGTGAAAAAAGAAGAAGTGTCTAAAAGACCAACAAATTGTTTTCTTATTAAAAACAAAAAAAAAACTACATACATTTCTAACAAAATTTAAAAATTGTAAATGTAATATAGTTGGCCCAATATTTTGTAATAATTGTAAGAGAGTATTTAATATTGGACTACTTGATTCTCTCAATGTTGTTACTGTTCGTGAAAGTATTTCACAAAGTTTCTTTAAATTGAAATTATTTCATTTATTATTTAAAAATTAAGAGTTTTTTTTGATCATCTTACTTCTGTTACTTCATTATCATCAGCGTATTGTTTAAGAACCAGATGAAGAATTGGATCAAGATCGCGGAGAACACAGCATAACTAGAAATAAATCAAAATGAACCGCCTGTTTTCTATAATTGCCAAGAATGATTTAAAACTCTGTACTCATGATTAGGAATGTACCGAGCCCAAGCCTCTCGGGCTCGGGGCTCGGTCAGGGCTCGGGGTCGGCCGGGATCAGGTGTTAGAAGCTCACTCCCACATCAATCTGACACCCGAGCCTTGACCGAGTCTCGAGTCTACCAAGACCGAGCCCTGAGCCTGACCGAACCCCGAGCTTGACCGAACCCCGAGCTTGACCGAGCCCGAGCCTACCGAGCCCCGAGCGGCTCGGACTCGGTACATGCCTACTCATGATACCTCCGAATATTTTACACATGTTTAGATAGTCAAAGGAACCTTATCAAGACTTGCTATAATATGCTTTTGTTATGTGAATATATTAGATAATCATACAAGCAGTTAGTAAAAAGAAACAGAATAAATGATTGTCGCTTCAATTTGTACAAACATGTTTAAATATTATTTGTGCTCGTAGAAGTGAAAATATGTTGCGCATCATATATTTATCTTACATAAACTTCTTACCCCAAAAATGAATCGAATAACTCAACAGGTTATAATAGGAAAAACCTGGAATATGTATAAGCATTTATGACATATTTTGAAATCAATTCCGGTGTGACATAATTTCGAAATAAATTTACGCGAAATTTATATCTTTTTTTACTGGCAAAAAAACCATTTTGTCTATGTCTATATTAGAATCGATTTAAAATTTTTGTTTTTCTACATATTTAAATATTAAAGATATAAATCATATTTTTTCTTTTCATTAACATACCACTTCAGGTATATCGTTAACAGCTTCTATTTGTTTTTGATGTTGTTCATTTTCTTCATTATCACTTTGATCACCACAATAACCAATAGCAGTGATAAGAACAGAAATAAAACTTAATGTTGTACAAACATTTTGTTTTCTTAATATAACATTCTATTAGAAGAAGACAAGTGGAAATATTTTAAAAAGTATTTTCGTTAATCTTACCTTTTCACCACCTGTTTCTGATAAATAAGCAAGTAATTTATTAACTTCAGGTGCAAGTAATATATTTAAATGATCAATAACAATTTTTGATGGATATGCTGATAGGATATAACCAATAATTGCAACACAACGAATACGATCATTTGGTTGAACATTAGCATTCTCAAGAACATTCTATTAATATTAACGTGTACTTATTAAAATAAGAGCTTTTTCTTATTTTTACTTTTATTATTGGAAATATATCATTGAGATATTTTGACATATGCATACGATTTTCCATTGTTAATTCTTTTAATGCAATTGAAGCTGATTGTATTAATTCAGGAGTTGACAAAGCATTAATACATAAATGTACACAATTTTGTAATGTTTCCTGATGATGACCTAACCAACTACTATATTGTCCTTGAAAACAAAAAGAAAATTAATTTTATTGAGTGAAGATATTTCAATAAACAAAATTTACCAAGGACCATAAGAGTTGCATTAATAATTGAACTGTTACAAAAATTTAATTTTGGTAAAAGTAAAAAAATTCGTGGTAAAACTAGATTTTCATCAAGTGGAACATATTCAGAACCGGCACCAACTAATTGAATAATCGATTCTTGTCGCTATTTAGACGAAGAAATTATAAATTTCAATTAAATTTTATCGATGAAATTCTACCTGCCAAGTTTGATTTTGTTCAACTGCTAATAATAGATGGTTGGCTAATACTAGAAATTCACAAAACAAAAATGTATACGTATGAAATGTTGAAGTTATAATTGAGATTCTTCAAATTCAGAATTCAGTCACTGGACATTTAATTATTTTTTGTCCAATGTTATTTATAGTTAGCATTTTTATAAACTTTCTTTCTCTTAGAAGATAAGGCTCGAAAGCTTATTTTATCTATCCGATTAAGGTAATCCGAGAGTGTTAGTCTTCATAAAACCTTCATTTAATGTTCCTATCTAATAAAGTCACTCTCGTATTATAATTCAAAACTTTATATGTGTATATCACACACCCTCCTACGCACAGTGCTAAACAAATTTTAGTTCTAGTTCTTAGTTTTTTCTCCATTGATGATATTTTTAGAAATAATATCTTCCGCGAAGCCAACTATTTTATTCCAATAAGAAAATGAAGTGCTTTAGAATTTTTAATTAATTCTTCAAGAAAATGTTACTTTTCTCCTTAATAAAAATTCGACATCAATTTACCTTCAATGGCTCGATTTCCAAGAACATTATGCATGCACATCTAAAATAAATTTTTATTTATTTCAAATTTAATATTATTTTGTTTTTCTTAACCATTGTATCGGTTATATCTACACGATAACATCGAAATGTTTCTTTATCTTCACTTGTAAAAATACTATCATTTTCTGGTAATTGTCCTTTAGAGATTAATACTTCAATTAAACGTTCAAAATATGGACGAAATAATTCTAATAAAATCATTTGTTTTTCATCTTCATCTGCTGATGTTACTTCCTCCTAATATTCGATAAAAAAAAGAAAAATTTTTCTTATAAATAAACGAAGTTTAATCATACCTGTAATGCATACCAAAAACTAAATGTTAATTCAGAACATGTCTCTTCAACGGGATATTGTCCTTTCATATCAGTACATTTCTAGGATAAATTTCAATTTATTTTTGTTTAATAAAACAAACAAGATTTATACCATAACAAGGCAACAAAATTTATGTGAAAGTGTTTGTATCTGTTGATTAGGCGTAATAGCCATTTGAACAATAAGTTGAGCAAGGTTTTCACCAAATTGAGTAATTAATTTTGTTATACACTCCGCTTTTTCCTTAAAATTTAATGTAAATATCAAATGAATATTTCCTATATATATTTTACTTTATCACCAATCATTAATGCTTGATCAAGTATGAATTCAAGTTGTAAAACATATGGTAAAAGACGTGAAAATGTTGATGGATATCTAAATGAATAAAATTTGTTGTTTTTTTTTTGTTATTCTTTATTTCTATATGGATTTACTTTAATGCATCAGGTGATGTAAATAATACAATAATACAATCGGATGCATCATCAAATATACTTTCATTATTTAATGAATTAAATAAATAATCAAAAAGTGATTCAACTTTTATAATTGATATACCAAATTCAAGCCATTTTGATAGACATGAAAACATTTTACCAAGAATATCTGCCTGATTATATGTAGCAATAATAAATTGTATATAAGTAAGAACTAAATATATATTAAGAATAGAAATTCACAAAAAAAGTAGATACACATTTTATTGAAATTACCAGTTGGGAATTGACTTTCGAGTTCAACTCGGATTGATGCACGCTGAGCTTTAGATACAACAATACGCGAAAACTAGAAAAAAAATGAATTTTCTTGATATTATTATTATTTCTTGCTGGAGAAAGAGACAGTAGAGAAACGAATATAATATGCATCTATAAACTCGATTTGAGAACTACACATAAACAGTTTTTTATGTTTAAATGTAATATGATACTAGATGATGTATGAAGTAATAGTAAAAACACTTCACGTTTACATTTTTCAAAATCTTTATAATACAAGTTTTTAAGAGCTTTCAATTGCATTCTTTCACTGAAGTATACTCCACAATGTCGAGCTATGATGAAACTTATGTCAATTATTTGCCTCAAAATATCGTTCACAAACTATAAATATTTTGATTCAAAAAGATCAAAGACTTGTGTATCACATTATAGCTATGAAATCATAAGTCTTACATGCGGAGTTATAAAAATGGTTCAACTAGTTTTTTCACTTAACTTTCCTGTCACGAGACAACCGGTAAAATGGATAAAAACATTATAGCTTTCTTTTGAGACACCTCTAATGAGCTCTATGATTTTACATAGACAGCATCATACTTCAATAATAGATTTAATCTAATAAAGTACTTGAAAATATTTACTTTCAGTATCAAATACAACTAAACATTTTACTCATAAAAATTATATATCCAATAAATCATTTTGACATAGACTTCAGTATTTTGAAGAGTTTCTTAGACTCACACGAACTTATTTATACTCAAGAGATTCAATAAAATGACCGCAAACGTCTGCAACATTCAGATTGGTTTTCTCACAAATATTCAGCACTTTTTTATTTTTAAATTTATTTTCATTGTGAAATATAACACAAAATATATTGTATTAGTCTTTCAAGAAGTATTAACCTCCATCTGTTCCGTAACATTTTCAATACTAAAAAGAACACAAATGCATTTGTTATTCGATTTTATCAATAGAATGAATAAATAGACAGTCAATATTAAGTACGATAAATGATATCGTAAGAAAAGAGAAAATGTTATAGCGAAAGAACGCACTAATCTATCTATATATATATATCAGTACGACGAATATAGACGAAAAAAGAAATGCACCGAAATCAAAGAAACAGATGTTTTGTTTTTCTATTTCAAAATCGACGAAAACTTACTTCTTCAGGAAGAATAGTTAAAATATTTAAAACAATTAAATGTCCTTTTTCAGGCTAGAAGAAAAAAATAAAATAAAAAACAAAATAAAATCTATTTCAAATTAACAAACATGTTTGATTAAAAATTCATTTTGTGATTGCGTAAATAATGTAATAATTGCTGTTATACCATTCTTCCATTTATCAGGCATCATATTCAATATTAAATGTCCCAGCTAAACAAAATAATTAAGAATTTCTTTTTAACAAAAAAAATTCTATTTACAGCAACAACTAATTTAATTGTTATTTGTTTAGAATTAATTGATATATAAAATATTAAACGTTGAATCAATTGTTGAAATAATTGTTGAATTTGATTATCATCTAATTCCGATCTAGTATATATATATATATAGAGATATATTTTACAGAAAAAAAGTTTTATCTTACAAATGTTTTGATATTTTATTACATAGAGCAACAGCACCAAAAAATTGTACACTTGGAGATTTATTTATATTTAATAATTTCCACGAAAAATCCCATGCTAATGGAGAATATTGTAAACATTCAAGAATATGATTTAATTGTTGACGTTGTGGAACAGATAATTGCGATGTTGGGGAATAGAAATCATTAATTGTACGTTCTATTTTGAAATAAATAGAATTAGATTTATAAATAATTACTAAAATAGAAATAAAAATTTAACCGATTTCTTCTACGGAATAATCTGTTGGAGAGACATTCTTTGGATCATTTCCATTGGTGATATTTGATGAGCTATTAAACGTTGTTGGAGATGCCATAAGCATGGCGATAAAAGAAGAAAAACCTGATCTTGGACAAAAAACGAGATGTTCTACAAAAAAAGATACGCTTATTTGATGATAAATGTTTTGAAATAACCGTTCGATTTGTTGATAAGTTCTTTAACTCAGCTGTTATTTGTTTTCTTTTTTCTTCCTTCGATTCGGTGAGTATCGCTATACGTTTATGTTCTTATGCAATCATAAATATATATATGATGTCACTAGTCCACAATGGACTTCAAACAATATAAAAAAGATTTTTACTAAATTATTAACTAATATTTTACGATAAAAAATTTAAAATCAGTACGAATATATCGAGAGATTTTATTAAGAAAAGTTCTTTCTATTTTTTCAAGATGTTAAAGATATTAATCAATAATTAGAGATGTGCAATATGGCATGAAGGACGAATAAATGATAATTAACAATTATTATCTGCCTTATTGGTCAAGGTAATTGTTCTCAATAGAAATACCATCTGATTTATGTATATTTCAGCAAATATAGTTTTGTATTTAGTTCAGATTTTTGAATTTACTTAAACATAATTATCTATGTAAAAACGACCGGGAGAAAATATTGTGTTATACTACACATCAATAAAAATAAGTGTGAAAAAAGAATCTGATATATTTGAAATCTGTATCAGATTTTGACAAATAATTTTCATTGAATGAGTTGTACATGATAGTTTATAATTATTCACATTTAAAACATCTGCTAATATAATGATATTATATTTATTCATTGTCAAAACCATTTTCTTTATATTTCGTTATTTAAACGAATGAATGGATATTGACATTTTTATTTTTAGTATAAAACATTCAGAATAATATAATAATAACAAATATACGAGTCGAAGAAATGAGTGAAAAAACGTGTGTTTTTTTGCATTCCTTTCTTCCAACAGAAGTGACAGAAGTGTGTTATTTTTTTATTTTTGTTATTATTTACCTGAGGAAAAAACCTTTTTCCAGATCTTTTCTTTTCTGGAATACGCTCCTATAAGCGGCAAAATATCGACAAAAATATAATAGTAATAATATTGGTACACCATCAATAGTTAAATGATTGATTATTAAATAATTATTTATAATAAATCTTATCGAGAAAATAAATATTCTGCAATATAATATGGCTTGGCCAAATATGCCAGATAGATTTCAATTACGTCGAATCCATCCTTTCCAACAGACGAAGGTAATTGAATCTTTTGTTTACAGAACAAATAAAAGTTTTATTCCCTGTCAAGATTTTTCTCATTCTTGAAAATAATTTGTACTGTGTTACGTGGAAATAACCTCTGTTTTGATAAAATCAAGTAGGATATAACCTATTTCACTTGGTAGGTAGGAGAAAATATGGCTTGCATAGATTAAAATTTTTTCTCTACATTTTTCATTTAATTTCACACTTTGATGACTATATTATATCTTTAAATAAAATTTTTCTTCCCTGGGCAACTTGTATTTCAATTACTGATATATGGGAAAAAACGAATAAAATTACTTGGTAATTTCTCTTATTCATATAATAAATACTGCTGTCAATGTTCTTGAAGTATATTGATTACAAGAAAACATGAATAAGCTCAGATCATTCTATTGGCTATTAGTTAGTAAATCTTTATTTTTTGATGATTGTTCCAGAAGATATCATCATGTATAAATAAAACAGTATTTTATTCTGTCTATTTCTTTTAGCAGAAAGGTTAGATTTTTTTGTATATTGTTTCTCATGATTCATAATTTATTGTGTAATATATATATCTTAACAATCTAAACCAATAACATTTTTTTTAAATTCTGTATTGTAGATGTCTGAACCATGCGCTGTGAAGGACTGTCAACGTACTTCTAGAGCCTTATGTCATTGTTGCGATCAAAATCTATGTCGTATCCATTTAAATGAACATGATGATTTATTAAATAGTCAATTAAACCCATTCGCTGATGAACTTAATCAACTTCATGAGCAACTTAATCATATTAATGTAAAAACTTTACTTGACAATACTTCTGAAAAATTAGAACATTGGCGTATTAGTTCCCATCGGCTAATAGACGAATATTTTAATGAAAAAAAACAAAGATTTGATGATTATGTAAATATAAAAATACACAAACAATTAGAAGAAATTAATCAATTAAGAGGAACAATTAATCAACTCGTTCAAAAACAAGATACGACTATCGACGATCTTAAGTTGATATCATCGTCTATACAATCTGTTCGAAGAGAAATCACTCAACTAGAATATAAATCTTTTGAACTTAATATTAATCCTTTAACGATCGATGATAAATTAATTCAAATAGAAGAAAATTCTTTCAAAGTTGATTTTAACTTAAACACTTTAACACCTCCATCGCATGTAATTGATCGTTCTCCTGAAAGTCCAAAACCTATTACATCTAATAATAGAGTTATATTAATGCATCATGATAATCGACTATGTTTATTAGATAAAAATTTAATAATTACAAAATCTATCGATTGGTCTTTCGGTTGGATATGGGACATGTGTTGGTCATCGACATTATCTCGTTTTTTTATTATAACTCTTAATGAAATCTTTATACTGGATGAAAATACAATGATAATGGATCGTGTAGTAACAAAAGAAAAGTATTCGTTATGTTCATGTACATGTTCGGATACATCACTATATATAACAACAAATGAATTAGGTTCATCTATATGTGAATTTCGCCTAATACCAACTATTGAATTAATTAACCGATGGCAACCTTCAGATTTATGTCAAATAAATGAAATTATTCAAGATATGGTTTTTCATAAAGGGACAGTTGCATTTATTATTGAAAATCAAACGAAACATACGAAACGTATGGAACTTCGTTTAGCACAAACATTTGAGGAACTATGGTCTATACAATTTGATATTGTTGATCCACTACATAATGCATTTCGTTTATGTTTATTTAATTTTGACGAATGGATAGTAATTGACTGGAAAACATCACAACTTTTTTACATTACAAAAAATGGGCAAATCAAATCAACGTGTGTCTACGATCCAGTACCATATCGTTGTTGTCAATTTGGATCAGATATGCTGGCTATATCAACTAAAAATAGTATTAACTTTCACAAAATCTAAATAGATATTGGATTAATTGTTAATTTTAATAAGTTGTATACATGTTGTATAGTTTCACTTTATTTATTTCACTCTAACATGAAGTATACCCAACAACCTTCGATTTATCTTTATTTTAAGCATAATCAAAGTGATACTATTTTCATGGAAAAAAAGAGTACTTTGACCTCAACACGTCATATGTGCTTCAGGTGACATTTTCCTCTTTTCCAACATATTTGACTCATATGGTATTTACCAATATCAATAAAAAGATTAGATACGTTATGACTTCCTTCTTCCTTTTTCTTTCAATTAAATGATGTTATCTTTTTTTTTTTATATTCAAAATTTATTTCATTTATCTAATTGAGTTACATTGATATTAGGTGGAAAAGCATAAAAAAGTATACGATCTAATTTCCATTCTGGTAGATTATCATCTGCTATATCACTCATTAGAAAATATGATCGACGTGGTTGACTAACATCTTCTGTACCATAATTTATTCTATTCCAATATAACCATACTGGTTTTAATAGAGTCGAATTCATCGATGTTTTATAAGCATAAAATGGTATACCATCATATTTCCATTGATTATTACCAATAGGTAAAGGTGTTGATTCTATTTGTAATGTATTTGTCCAAATATCTTTTGTATTTGAATGAAATGCATGTATAGGAATTGTATTAGGTTTTTGTCGTATATATGCTTGACATAAAATACGATCGAATGTCCAATCTGCACCTATGAGTGTATCAATTGTATGATACCAATAACGAGTTTGTTGAGTTTTAGGATCAGTATATTTTGATTGAGCAATTTGTACAAGACTATAATAAATAGATATGTATATTTTATTTTAGAAAATGAAATAATTTACTGTTTTTTTATAGATTGGAAACGTATCTTGTACAGATTTTATAGTTGATGTAAATGATGTATTATTATCTTCATTTTTATTAATAAATGTATGAGTTACATTGACTACGAATGATTTACTTTCCAGAAGAGATTTATCAGATGAATTTGGTTTGAATGATGAGGATGAATATATAAATACTGCTGTTGTTGTATTGTGAATATCTTTTGAATCAGGTACGACAGGCGAACTAGATGTTTTGTTAAAATTAGTTGGAAATGGATCACCAGGTGAAACACTTAATGTGCCTAAATTTTAGATGTCATACAGTATTCTAATAAAAATTCTATACCTGAAATGACAATAGAAAAAGCGACGATGAAAAGAAAACACATTATTGTAATATAAACTATTGTATGATTTATCTGCCTATATATGTATATGTATACGAATAAATTTTGCGTTCGATTCTTTTCTTTCTTTAATATTTCATTGTAAAGAGAAAGACGATCATAATCGTTAGATAATCTAAGAGAAGTGAATTTATTTATTGAGACAAAAAAAACCTCTACATTCAATCTTTTATTGGAAAAGCATAGAAAATTATATCATCACGTATCCATTCCAATGGATCCATATTATTATCATCTGTTGTAAGATATGATATACGTGTTTCTGTCAAATCCGTTGCACCTGGTTTCAATCTATTCCAATATCTTACAACTGGTTGAAGTTCAGTTGAATTTATCAGTGTTTTATAAGCATAGAATGAAACACCGTCTGGTATCCATTGATCATTTCCAATAAGAGGTGGTTTAGGATCCATTTGTATTGTATTAGTCCAAATACTTCTAATTTCTGAATGAAATGAATAGACTGGTTGTGTATTAAGTTGTGTTTTATCATATGCTTGAAATATATATTTATCAAATGTCCATCCATCACCCATGTGACCATTTTCAGTTTCATACCAATACCGAATTGTTTTTGTTTGTAGATCTTCGTGTTTCCATCGACCAATTTTAATTAAACTTTTCATAGAAAAAAAAGAATATAGAATAATATTTACAAAGAAATAACTTACTTTGTTTTATTGTTTGATTTTATTACCGAAGCAATAGATGTTTCTGGTAGGAAGGATGGTTTTTCTTCAAAATCATCGTTAAGATCGATAATTTTATGTGGAAGTTCAGGTACGATAATAGGATTTTCAGTAAATGTTATTGGATTTTTATTAAAATTTATTTTTATTTCAACATCATTATTTCGATTCAAAAGTATTGGTGTAGATTTTGTAGTAGTTGATATGACATTATCTATAGGCTTCTTTTTATCAACATTAAAATTCATATGATCAGTTGTTGGTTCAAATACATTATTTGAATGTACAACTTCAATATTATTGATTAAATCTTCAGAAGAAGGTCTTTTCAATTCAACTTCATCTATTGGAAATGGATCACCAGGTTGACTACTCAAAGAATCTATAGAAATAATAACTCGAAAAAAATTAGGTGTAAAAAATTAGTATCTATTTACTTTGTAGAATAATAGCGAAAACATTAACAAAGAGAAGAAAACGCATTGTAATCATTGAATATACTGACGACAAATGATATTAACTGAAATGTTCGTCTTTCGATTTATATGACGATAAAATTTTATCATTCTTTTCCTTTTCTCTTTTTCATCAGATTTCATAGTTATATAATCGACACATCGAAAAGATTTTATTAAAATTTAAATAAGCTATTTTTATGAGAAATCTTTTATTTCTTTTTTTACACTTAACATAGAAAAAAAAATACTACTCGATCACTCAAAAAGAAGTAGTGCACATCTATTTAAGTAAATATGAGTGCAAAAAAGAAAAAACGCAAAAAGCATTCAATTCATAAAATTTTTTTTGACGAGTATATACGTGAGAAGAAAAAATGAAGAAAACAATTGGGTAAAGTAACTGGAATAAAATTATATTTTACATTTCTCTGTAGTAGATCGACAATGGGAAATACATGTTCAGAACCTACTCCCGTACGATCGAATATTACATCAAAAAAATTAGATAATCAAACGAATTCACGTACGCGTATCGTCGAAAATTTTATTATTGTATGGTTAGATGCGAATATAAATAAATCCAATAGCGATATACAAAATTCACTAAATCAACTCCAACATACAGTTAATACAATTAAAATATTTACTGATATTGAATCTTGTGTTAATTTTCTACATGGGATTGAGCATGAGAAAGTTTTTCTAATTGTTTCTGGTTCATTGGGTCAACAAATTTTACCAACTATTCAGCATAACAATCAACTTGATTCCGTTTATATATTTTGTCATGATTTAACTAAACATGCAACATGGGTAAAACAATATAAAAAAATTAAAGGTATGTTCAATGGAATCGAACCATTATGTGAAAAACTTAAAAGTGATATACGTCAACGAGATAAAGATTTAACACCTGTTAGTATTGTTTCAACAAAATCGAATGAACTTGATCAATCATTTATGTATTCTCAATTATTAAAAGATATTTTATTAAGATTACCATTTAATGATCAAGCAAAAAAGGATCTTGTAGAATTTTGTCGAGAACAATATTCGAAAAATAAATATGAATTAAAAATTATTGATGAATTTGAACGTGATTATGATCGACCATCACCTATTTGGTGGTATACACGTGAATGTTTTACATATACAATGCTTAATAAAGCATTAAGAACACAAGATATTGAAATAATTATAAAAATGGGTTTCTTTGTTCGTGATCTTCATCGCCAACTTGAAGAATTACATTCAAAAATTGATATAAATACTCAATTAATAGTTTATCGTGGTCAAGGAATGTTAAATGCAGAATTTGAAAAAATGAAAGCGAATCAAGGTGGTCTGTTATCATTTAATAATTTTTTATCAACAAGTACTACACGTGAAGTATCATTAGGTTTTGCGCGTTGTGCATTGAATAATCAAGATTTAACAGCTATTTTATTTCAAATGAATATTGATCCATCAGTTTCTACAACACCATTTGCTTGTTTAGATAATCTTAGTTATTTTTCTGATTCGGAAAAAGAAATTCTCTTTTCTATGCATACAATTTTTCGTATTGATGAAATCAAACAACTTGAAGAACGTTTATGGGAAGTACATTTAAAATTAACAAGTGATAATGATGAACAATTAGCTAAAGTTACTGAACAGATGAAAACGGAAATTGCAGGTGGAACTGATTGGCATGCTTTAGGACATTTAATGACAAAAATTGATAGATTTGATAAAGCTGAAGAAATATATAAAACATTATTAGAAACAACAGATAAAAATAATTCAAAAGATATTGCACAACTCTATCATCAACTTGGATATGTTAATAAACAAAGGGATAATTTATCTGATGCACTTATTTATTATAAAAAATCCTTGGAATTAAAATTAACTTATTTACCAAAGAATGATCCAGGATTTTCAGCAACCTATTCTAATATTGGGTCTGTTCTTCTTGAACAACATGATCTTAATGGTGCATTAAAATATTATCAACACGCACTTGAGATTGATCTGCATGCACCTGAACCTGATCAACTTGAAATTGCAACTGATTACAATAATATTGCACAAGTTCTTATGGATCAACGTCAACATACAGATGCATTGAAAAATTTTCAAAATGCATTAAATATTTTTCTTAAAAAACTTTCACCTCGTCATCCATCAATAGGTATACTTTATAATAATATTGGTGATGCATATAAAGTTATGGGTGATAGATTAAATGCACACTCGTCTTACAAGAAATCATTCGAAATTTTAGAAAAATCTTTACCACCAAATCATCGAACATTAACTATAGTTCATGATAATATGACAAGTATGTCATAATGAACTTGACTGATATGAAGAAGCAATTGAAGATGCACAACAAACAGTTAATATTGTTCGCCAATCATTGCGTTTGAAAAATATAATTCATTTTTTTGATTATCTGATAACATACATATAATAATTTTTCAAATAAAATTCTCTAAAATAGAAATTAATAGTTTGTAATTATGAGATAATTAATCAAGACTTTCATTAAGGAATACACAGTGCTAAATTTTCTATTATGAAATGATTACATCACTTCATATCTACCTAAGATACTTCTCTTGCAATACTTTGTATTGGCCTTGACATTCACTATAGACATCTATTGTTTCCATTCATGATTTGTTCGTTGAGTTATTTCCAATAATTTGGAGTCCAGAAGTAATACAGTTCTAGATGTTGTTGTTTTTTACTATAATTCATATTTATCTAATATATTTGTATATTTCTATTTTAGAATTAACTGTTTGAGTAAACATTTGAAGTAGTATGTCATCTGTAGTATTACGTCGTCTTGCTATAACATGTCGTCCGACAACATCTATTTATCATGGACGAACTTTTAGCACTAGTTCACCTCTTTTTACTGAAACGAACAGTAGTCATAATAGCAATACTAATACTACAACTCCTTCATCTGATGCTCCAAGAACAGTTACGTTAATACCAGGTAAATAAAGTTTTTATTCGAAATTATGATTAAAAGAAAAATATTTTTTCTAATAAGGTGATGGTATTGGTCCGGAAATTTCAAATAGTGTTCAAAAAATATTTGAAGCTGCAAATGTACCATTAGATTGGGAATCGGTTGATGTAACACCTGTTAAAAGCGTAAGAAATATTCTTTTAAATACGTTTTTAGGAAAATAATTTTGATTTAGCCTGATGGAAAATTTCGAATTCCACTACGAGCTATTGAATCCGTTACAAAACATCGAATTGGTCTTAAAGGACCATTAGCAACACGTAAGAAAATAATATTTTTAAGCAGAAAAAACTATATATTCTCTCTTGTTTATTGTTCAGCTGTTGGTAAAGGCCATCAATCACTTAATCTTGCATTACGTAAACAATTTAATTTATTTGCAAATGTTCGACCATGTAAAACTCTTGAAGGTTTGTATCTTTCATTATTTTTAATATTAAATTATTTTTGTTCATATTTAGGATTTCAAACACCATATACAAATGTTGATCTCGTTACAATACGTGAAAATACAGAAGGTGAATATTCAGGTATTGAACATACAATTGTACCAGGTGTTGTACAAAGTATTAAACTTATAACTGAACATGCATCAATGCGTGTATGTGAATATGCATTTCTTTATGCAAAACTACATAAACGAGAAAAAGTAACAGTTGTTCATAAAGCAAATATCATGTAAGACGGATATTTATTTTTTCTATTATTTAAATAAGTTGTTTTTTCAACAAAATTAAGGCGTCTTTCTGATGGTCTATTTCTTCAAAGTGCACGTAATGTAGCTGAAAAATATCCGGAAATTAAATTCGAAGAAATGTATCTTGATACAGTTTGTTTGAAGGTTTGTTTTTTTTTCTATTCGAAAATTTTTACTATATAAATATTTCTTCAATAGATGGTACAAGATCCAACTCAATTTGATTGTCTTGTCATGCCTAATTTATATGGTGACATTCTTAGTGATCTTTGTGCTGGTCTTATTGGTGGTTTAGGTTTAACACCAAGTGGTAATATTGGTGAAAATGGAGCAGCTATTTTCGAAGCTGTTCATGGTACAGCTCCTGATATTGCAGGACATGATAAAGCTAATCCAACAGCATTACTTTTAAGTGCTGTTATGATGTTACGTCATTTAAATTTGACTGATAAAGCAGATCGAATTGAAAAAGCATGTTTTGCTACAATCAAAGATGGAAAGGTACGTCAATCTTATTGAATTATTTCTATTGGATAAAAATATTTCTGAGTAATAAAGAAGATAAAAGTCGGTCTTATGTAATTTGAATAGTATCGATCTGGAAAAGATAAAGAACTCATTCTAAAATGTATGAAGGTTTCCTATGGGATTTCTTAATTATTGAAATAAGCTTATTATATTTTTGTTTAAATTTAGGTACTTACTGGTGATTTAGGTGGTAAATCGAAATGTTCGGAATATACTGCAGAAATTTGCCGACGTGTCAAAGATTCATCATAATCTCATACACATAAACCTCTTAATCTAGTCGATTGTTTAGAAATAGTCACTTATATTTTGTTTTTATCTATCAAATGAATCCTCTCTTTTTTCTTTTTTTCTATCTAATATTCTTTATTGACAAATAGTTTTATATACTATTTACTCTGCTAATAACTCACAACATGTCTAAAATATTTTGTTTTGTGTTTTTGTTCAATATGCTTCTAAGTCAATCATGCTTCTCTTTTATCCTTATAACCTTTATTTTCTCAAAACCGAATGAAATAATTTAAATAGAATAAAAAATCCGTTTACCATTTTTTTTTCTAGAATAATCTATGTTAGCCTTACGACGAGTATCAACTATTTATCAGTATACTCATCCTTTATCATCATATCAATATCGATTTCGATCGAAAAAATCAACAAATGATGATGAATCAAAACCAAATTCAACTCATTTTAATGAAGAACTTTTAAATTTTGAACGAAAAAATATCAATACTCCGAAAAATACATTTAAAAATAAAAGAAATCTTACAAATGATAATAAATTAGAAAATAAACAATCGATTACTAGTAAAACATTATTATCAAATGATGATAGTAATCAAACAGATGATCTTCTACAAAGTTTAAATGTTCAGAATGTAAATCGAAGAAAAAATTATGTTGAAGAACTTCAACGATTATCATCGAGCAATAAACTTAATCTTGCTAAACCATTTAATGTAACAGAAAAAAAACAAAGAAGAGACGGAGAACAAAATGCGCAAAAACAAAAGTAAGAAATTCTGATAAAAATCTTCAATCGGATCTCTTTCTAATAGTTGAGAAACAAAACCTTAGCAAAATAACATATGAACTATTTTTTATGTAAAAAATACTATTATGATAAATTATTTTATAGACAATCTCGTCCACAAGTTATTCTTGATACTGACTCAAATGAAGTCAAGATTTTAACACGTCAAGTTGCTGATTCTTTAACACCACCAAGTACACCAAATGAAAGTAGTAATATAGAACAAGAATTACTTGATGTTCTACGTGGTCATCGAGTTGTTAGTAAAAATACACGACGAATGGATAAAAAAAACTGAATTTTCTCCAGAACATTCAGAACAAAAACAATACAATGAACAGGATAGATTGCCATTAAAAAAACGTATCCGTCCAACAGCTGATAGTAATACTGAACAAACAACTGAAGCTTTTTCGTAAGTTTAACTGGAGTTTAAAGATTGAAGTTAATTCTTTTTTCATAGATCTTTATTACGTGATATTAAATTAAAACCAACTCGTGGTACATCGAAATCAACACTTGACGAAGATTTTATTCGAGATGGTATGTTATCAAACATAAGATCTCTTTCATTCGATTCTTGTTTATTTAAACATAGCGGTAGATGGATCTAATGTTCGACCACGATTTAGTGATAATCATGAGCAGAAACGTGATAGTAACGAATATCGAAGACCAATGCGTGATACAAAACGTCGACAAGAATTTATGAAGTAATTTTATTTTTATGAAGGAAAAATTTGAATCATTTTGCTTTTTAAGACCTCATCAATTATGGAGTGGTCAACCATTAGGAATATTTACTAAAGAAGAAGGTATTGATAACTAATAAAAAATAACAATTTGTTAAAATAAATTTTTTACAGATTTAACTTTAAAAATTTCTCCAATATGGGATAAATATGAAGAAGATGAAATAACAAGAATATCAGCCATTCCACCACGAAATGCTTTTGAAGAGATGATTCAATGGACTAAAGATGGAATTCTTTGGAAATTTCCAGTTGATAATGAACAAGGTTTATTTTTTCTATTAATTTATAGGATAAAAATTATTCTCTTCTATATAGATATTGGTTCCGAAGCGGATATTCCATTTTATGAACATGTTTTATTAGAACGTCATCTACAAGATTTTCCAAATTCTCCATTGATTCGTCAATTTATGGAACTTGTTTGTGTTGGTCTAGGTCGAAATCCTTACTGGACAGTTGAACAAAAACTCGAGCATATCAATTGGTTTCGAATTTTTTTTAATGAAAAAATGCATGTTTTCAATGAAACAGTTCATACAGGTGCTATAAAAACTTCTGCACAACCATCTACTGCAAAACCTGTTTCAACATTTAAACCAAAACCAGTAGTACCACCACCTGCACCTAAAGTTGTTCCTGTTGTTACTCCACCAGCACCTGTAAAAACATCGACGACGGCGAGTAAAAAATAAAACCTTGTATTGCTTTATATCTATTTCGTAGAATTAAAAAGATGTTGATGAATTTTTGTTTGACATTCATTTATTTGTGTATAGAGCAGACAATGAAGTGTACGCATACGATATGGATCTAGATGAGATCGATAAAATTGCGGAAGAAAATATGGATAACGATCAGGTGTACGAAAACCAAATGTTATTTGATTTGTAAATGTTCGAAGAAATGTTTGTTTATTACTATAGAAAGATTTTTCGAGATGAGAATGAAATCGATCAGTTTTCGTTAAAGTTATATTTAAATAAGCAGATAAAAGAAAACCTAAATAAATATCATCGTGATAATTTTCACGTATACAACCATCAACAAAATCTGATGTTGTTTGAGTATAAGGTTTAAGAAGATGAATTGTTTGTTTTGATAGACATACACCAGCACCTAATGTAGCAAACCAAAATGGACTTGGAAATGGTTCTTTTGATCGTTGAAGAGCATTAGGCCATGAAGTACGTCCAATATAATAAGGTTTATTCGAATCAAGAGTAGATAAATATTCATTTAATTTATTAACATTAACATATTGATCATCATCGAAATGACAGAACCAATTATATTCAGATATATAATGATGAAAGACTAGAAAATCATGTGCTGTTTTACAACATAAATTACTCATAGAATGAGCATCAGATCCACATGCTTTTTCTGTTAAAATCGTATGATCCTGAGATATATTTGGTAATAATTTATCCGTAATAAAAAAAGTATCTTTATTTACTAATGGTATCCATGTTTGAAGAAGATAAACTAAACGTTTTTGATAAAAACGTGAACCAGTTCGAACAGCATAAATTATTCGATTGGAATTAGATATTTCAGTAGTTACATCAAAATTTTTTGTTTGACGTAATGAATTATAATAAATAAATATCGAACATAAAAGTATTAGCAATAAATAATTACGATATGAACAATAATTTAATGAAAACATAAGTCGACAATAGTGACGACGACGTCGAAACACATAACAGCATAAACCGTACCCCAGTCTAGATCCTTGTCCTAAAATAAACAGTTATTATTCATCGATATGACATAGCTAGAAATAGATATAGATTATGTATTCTTTTCTTCTCTATTTTCTGATTGTCTTTTCTTATAGATTTTCTTCTCGTTCTTAATATATTACCCATTGTATTAGTTTCTTGCGGATGACTGCTTGATTAATATATACATATAGGATGCATAGAAACGAATGAGTTATGAAGAGTAAATAATTCTCACTCTGCCAGCGGTATTTTTTCTCTCTCTGTATGTGGTAAAAGATTTCTTTTTCAAAAAAAAGAACACAACAGGTGTGCTTATGCATGTGTTAAAGGAAAGAAAGGAGATTTATATATTTAACAAGTATTATATTTCCATATAACTTACGTTTTGAATCGTAAAGATGAAACTACAGCTTCATCATAACTATATATTCATGACAGTCAATTGGTACAGAATTATTCAAATAAAAATAAATAAGTAATATTTTCTTTCGGATATAAAACGATAAGAAATTATTTGAATAATGAGATATGGGTATTAGTTTAATTCAAGAATAAAGAAACAGTTTAGTACTTGTTTTTATATCTAGACATTATAATATTAACTCTATTAAATACATAATGACGGAGAAAAAGTAAAAGGTAATGAAAGGTTTCTTTTCAGTTTGCACATGTTTTTCGTAATTCAAGGAATATAAAAAAAA